>OY804597.1:42641787-42849079 GCA_963680895.1 Fragum sueziense
TTCAAAATGTTGCAGATGACAATTTAAAATGAATGAATCTTACATGTTTGGTCATCTTATGTAGAAAACATTGTGGGAAATGAAGAATTTGGTTTTCACAAGCAATTTCTTCATTTTCCACATGGTTTTCCATGGACATTATCTTCTGGGGAGTCAAAAGGAATCACTGTATGGTAATGGGTTAAAGGTGTAAAATGATCAGTCAACATGTGACTGCAGGCTGATCGTTATGTTAATCTTCTGCCACACAGTTCAGCATATGACAAGGCTTACAGTAGAAATTTCTCTCTTTCTTATTAGATGCTGAAATATGTGTTGAACATGAAGGAAAAAAAATAAGAAAAGAATGTTATATCGCTTGATCATAATTATGTGACCCCGCCAAGCTTAACAGTACCTTATGGAAAGTGTGAAAAATATCAAACCTAGCCAGTCTGTGCAAACTAACTAGGATCAATTTTTTTCATTCTAAGGCAATTTCTTGGATATATATATATTTCGTTTCCTTGTTTGTTTTACATGTTCAATAAAATTCCAAATATGACATCTGGTTGATATCTGCTGAATCTCATGTATCTCAAGATTTGGTTAAATGGAAAAACCAGAAGGTCCCTTTCAGTGTGACAGGTCACATATCTTTGTGTCCACCTTTCTGCACCTATAGTGGCCACCCATACCTATATGAACCACCAGCTTTGTCTGCTGAAATAGCAGACAAAGCAAAAAACAATGACGGGTGAGATTTCAAACTGACCTCTTTCATTCAAAATAATATGTAAACTTGTCATTAGCTTCACACAACTCAATATTAATGATTTTTTTTTTAAACTTTATGAAAGATTGACACTGTGATTTGGCACAGCAGAATACACCATCGAATGATCAGACCAGACACATTCTATGACATCAGTGAGAATCAGTGGTATATTACTGTAAATATGATCAATTAAGGAGCCAGAATAATGGGTTGTTTTTGACACTTGTTGACTGCAGTTGAAGAAATCCTGCATAAACCTCTGGATAGTTGTATTCATATCCAATAAATCAATGTTGATATCACCTTGAATAATGAGGTGCTTCCCTTTGAAATGCTTTAAATTTTCAGTTAGAAATTTCTTCAGGTCAGTCACCGAAGATTTAGGAGAGTTGTACAATGTTGCAATGACTATTTCTTTATCTTGCACCAAGAGTTCTACAACAATCATTTCTATGTTTTTCTTTACCACAGAAAAGCTATGAGAAATATGAATGTTGTCCCGCACATAAACGATAATTCCTCTGTGAGGACGAGCATTGCTTACTTGTTTCCCATCTGCTCTAACAATTTGATATCCAGTTCTCTGCACTAAATCGATGGAATCATCTGCAGTTAACCATGTTTCTAATAAGCATAAACAATCTGCAGCTTTGACATTGGATCTGAAAACAATTCATCCTTATGGCTTCTGTAAGACTGCATATTGTTGAAAAGGCATGTGAAATGAGTGTCACTAGTCATGTAAACTGGAGTGTAACATAGTTTCAATTTCTGTGATTCTCTTAAACGTATCATTTCTTCTTGAACTTTAGTTGACACAGAAATCTTGCTTTCATTCAAGTTTAGAATGTAAAGGCCTTTCAGGGATCTTGATCTACTTATTGCGACATAATGGGCATGGGAAAATACACGTTTTCCATCCATATCTATTACAACCTGACTCAACGTGTCTCCTTGAGATTTATGTACAGTTTTTGCTGTTGACTGGCGCAGAGGGATTTGTATTCTCACAAAAGTTTTTCTCAAATACACAAAGTTCCTCTTTGAATCAAAGATAGGTGTCCATAATGGATTAATAGCACTATGATACAAATGTCTGTACTTTGAACGCCATGATGTTCCGATTTTATCATCATTGAAAGAAACCCACACAATACTTGGTCTAGTAGTATTTTTCTGTCTGTATTCAATTTTATTTATCATACAAGAAGACCCATTTACTAATCCATCATCTACATCAAGGTTAAGACATAGGTCATAAATCATTCCAATAGCTATTCCTACCATCTGACTAAGCCCTGCAGTGTGTGTGGAATCATGTGGCAACTTTGATATTAGTTGTTGTTTAACTGTCACATTGTCATCTCCTAATACATGATCAAGAGCAGGAATGTTTACTTTTTCATTAGTATTATTAAGAAAGCTCCTGACATTGAAATTGTTCACTTTCTCATTGGTATTGAATAAATGTGTTGTATTTTGTGGATAGTCTGTACTAGCAGTATCAGTCAATCTCTTTTTTAGATTTTCAATGTCAACTTGTGTATGATTTCCTTCTCGTAATCTGTTCAAAAGTTCAGCAAATTGCTTGTCTTCCTTTTGCCTCATGATCTCATCCAATTCATGCATTACAATAAAATCCTGCCATAAGTTTGTAGCTAAAGGTCCAAAATTTGTTTTCAAATTCTCAAATATCCAACCATCCATCACTGGTTTCAACTGGAAAAGGTCTCCAATGAATATCATATGCAAGCCACCAAATGGAACATTACTGCCCTTTATTTGTTTTAATCTTTCATTTATGAGTTTAAGCATGTTATTTCCAACCATGGACACTTCATCAATCATAACAACAGACAAGTCTTTATATTTTGTTCGAAGGGTGTTTAAAGTGTCACTATTAAGTGGAGTACAATCATAACCCTGGCTTGCTGGAATGCGGAAAGCTGAATGTAATGTTACCCCATTTATATGAAAAGCAGCTTTACCTGTTGGTGCACAGAGAAGAACTCTACAGTTCTCAGGATTATCACCAGGATTAGATGTCAAGTAACGCTGCAAAGCTTCAAACAATGCACTTACAAGAACAGATTTTCCAACGCCTGCACCACCAGTTAAAAAAACTTTCAACTTTTGTTCATCACGCTTAACAGATTGGAAAACATGAATAAAAAATTCTCTCTGTTTCGTATTCAATGATTTTATCAATTGCCTGTAATCTATGTCTGACATTGTTTTCCTGCGTACACTAATATCTACAGAAGCAACACTTAAACCAACATCTCCAGCAATATCACCTTGTCTCTGATTTTCAGGTCTATCAGGATCAAAGAATATGAAACTTTCACTTTCTTTTGCACCAATATTTGAGTCATCCTGCTCAGACTGCTCTGTGCCTGGGGCAACATCATCAAAATCTTCCTCATTGTGAGCACGCTCCATTGCATCATCTAGTTCATCAGCATTCTTTTCATACTGCAAGGCTTTGTGCTCTATGAAATTTTTAATGGATCTGTACCTTGATAGGTAAGAGTCATGACCTTGTTTCAAATCAATACTTTCATCTCTCCATGAAGTAAATAGAAGCAATCTTTCTCTACAGAACTGTTCGATGTCAATTTTTTTCGAAAATCTTACATATCTTATGACTTTTCTTTGTTTCCTTTCACTTATAACAATTCCATTTTTGAGAACAATTCGACCCCCAGGAATAGAATATTGTCTATCCTCACTTGAATTATAGTCATTTGTGTCTGAGTCAAGCACCTCATCCTCGTTACAATATGTATCCATGTTTTCATTGTTTTCACCTTCATTGGTTTCTTCATTTAATGTTTCAGAAATGTTTTCACCTGAATTTCTTGCAGTGCCTTTGTCAGTGTTGTATTTGATATCAAGCTGGGACACATAGTCTGCTAAACACCAATTTTCAAGTTGTTTTGGTCTTTTAGAATATCTTTTAATGGTATTATCTGCTTCAATATCTGTAGAATTTGAAGATAATTTTTCAAGAGATTCCTTAGACTTAAGTAGGAATGTTCTCTCTTCAGGCAAAGAAGTGTTAATGAAAACAACATCCCTTGAGGCTTTTGTCAATGGCTGTTGTAAAAGTAAGTAGCAGGCTTCCTGGGCACTAACCTCAACACTATTCAAGAATTTATTTCCAATATGTCTAACCTGTTGTCGGAGATCCATATTTCCTCTTCTAGCTTCTTTACATGCCTCATTCATAAGAATACTCATTCCTCTCTGTGCTTTACTAATATATGAAACTATATATACAGCACATGCATATGGATCCAATACAAATTGTAAGTCATGGTTTGCACCCCAAGCGTTTAGAATAGGTTTCATGTATGCATTAATTCTAACCTCACTTAATTTTCTTTTCAGAAAAACCTTTGGACCACTCAATGAGCTTTGGACTGCTTTGATGTAATCATCCTTGCTTACTTTGATCTCAGTAAGGAAATCATCTACCGTAATATTTGTTTCCTTCAACTCATCCAATTTCTTTTGTATTTTGACAAATAAATCTTTGTAATTTTGCTTTTCTTTACAGTCATTTAACGGTTCCAATATAGTTGTGCTTTTCATTGGAGGAATGGGAAAACCAAATCTACAAATAGATTTCTGTTTCTTTCTACAAGACTTGGAATGTTTATGTATCTGTAGTTCTACAAGTTGTTGATCTGGATTTTTCTCACAAGATACATACTTATCTATGAAGGATGTTACTTCATCTAATGAACTTTCATGATATCTAGGAGCCTTTTCAATCCATATTAACATGTGGATGTGAGGTGAACCTCTTTGTTGGAATTCAACACGATAAAAGTAATCTATTATTTTTCCTAATGGGTCATGGGGACTTTTAAGTACAGTGTTTATGAATTCTTGTACTCGGTTGTCAAAATACCTTACACATGTAACTGGATCTTTTTGCACAAGTTTTGTTTTATCAATCCAAGTCAAGTTATCCAATTCTTCCACAGACATTGTTTTTCCATCATTTATCTGAGAGAGCATATTTAGTAGATCATGCCATCTGGTATCTGCCGACGAAAGAGATGTAAACCAAGTAGGTAATCCTAGTTGTCTAATCATTGCAAAAACATCTTTTTTACGGGCTTCAAAATATGGTGGTGAATTCCTTAAACTTCTGAAAATATAAAATCCCTCATCCAATCTCACAACACCTTTAAGATGATTTGTATCAAGCATTTGTGAGGCAGTAAATGTTTTACCTTCTGTTTTACATCTACGCAAAGCAAGATGGACTTTATCAGAAATTTGTTTCAGTTGAACTTTCTTTAACTTAAAGAAGATATTGGGAATATTTGATGCTACTCTGCGATCAATATGCCTCAGTTCTAGCTTGCATGTATCACTATAGTGAATGTGAACATGTTTTTTATCATTTGGACTTCTTCTCTGTCCACAGAAAATTGTAGGAAAAGACAAATATTCTGCATCAGGATCTTGATAAAGGCTGAGTGGTGTTTGACCCTCACCTGGAGCAAAAGTATAAGCGTTGTCTTTATTTGGGTCTGCAGCATCCAGCATAGTGTCACTATTACCAATAACCTTTTCTGTCTCGTCAACTTCACTAAAGTGATCAGAGTCATAATTCACATCATCATTACAATCTAATTCTTCACTTACGCTTTCACCTGTCATTCCAAAGAACTCTTTTACTGTATCACTACAATCTGAAGTAATTGATTGCATCCAGTCATCATCTACTTTAACACCAGATTCTTTATACAGTACACTATGGTTCACTAACCAATGAAGAGCACTTAAAACATGCAGAGGTCTAATATTTTCAGTGAAATCACATTTATTATATGAAAGTTTCTTCTTAAGTTTAACAGGTATTGTATAGTGACTATCTAATGTTCTTGGTAAACTGTGTATAACAGGCTGAATGTCAACCGGGACATTGACAACATTCCCTTTGATGGACAACTGACCTCCTCTTGGTAATTCTCTAATCTGCATAAATGGGATTCTCAAAGAAACTAATCTTTCCTCTAGCTGATGTAAATTCAGTTCCTTTGGCAGTACAGGAAATGCATTTTGATTGAAAACAGACATTGGAGGGACTTTGTTAAGTTTAATTTTTTCATAGCATGTTTTACACAGCCATTCACAATCATCAACAGAGATGTAATTTGTAGAAAATTTTTTAACTGCATCAGAAGAGCATTTAGAATTTAGTTTGTTGAATAACACAACAGAATGTTTAAACCATGTTTGGTTACAGCATGAACAAACATAAACAGGGCCTTTTGAAACATTCTTCTTAAATTTTTCAATGCAGTCGTCTAAGCTGGAACCATATCGCTTTGAACTTTTGTAGCTCTTTTCCTTAATTTTATAATCTAAATTAGACCTTAGACTCTGGCGCTTAGTCTTATTTCTTTCATTTTCTACTATCATATTGAATCTTGATGAACGTTTATTCTGTTTTTTCATCCTTTCTGAATCTTTATACAATTTACTAGAGCGGCACTTGTGCATTGATTTAAGAGTTAACATTCTTTCTTTCTTCTTTCTTTCCTCATTTTGTCTAACTTTTTGCATAGAACCCTTTGTCATTGACCTTTCTTTGACTTGCCTTTCTGGATTTTCTCTTGCTTTTTTCTTTGAAATATTTGTCATTGTCCGTTCCTTGACTTGCCTTTCAGGATTTTTTCTTGCTTTTTTCATTGAAGTATTAGTCATAGTCCGTTCCTTGACTTGCCTCTCTGAATCTTGTCTTGCCTTTTTCTTTGAAATACTAGTCATAGTCCGTTCCTTGACTTGCCTTTCTGGATTTTGTCTTGCTTTTTTCATTGAAATACTAGTCATAGTCTGTTCCTTGACTTGCCTTTCTGGATTTTTTCTTGCCTTTCTCTTTGAAATACTAGCCACTAATCTTTCCTTAGATTGTCTTTCAGGATCCTGCCTAATTTTCCTCATATAACTTTTCATATATTCATTTCTTTTTAATCTTTTACGTTCGTGTACAATTTCATAATCTGACCTAACTTCTTGTTTGCGCTTTTGTCTCTCTGCTTGATCCTTGAAATATATGTCAATCAAAGATAATTTCTCAGGTGGACAATTTGTAAATTCAATTTCATTTTTCTTGGATTCAGATTCATGGATTTTTTCTCCTATAACAAATCTAATTGGCATCATGTCAAATTGTTCATTTAGATCGATGTTCATACTTTGATACATTGCATACATGAACATTACCAAATCATCTATTGAAAGAAAAGAAGCTAATAATGATCTTCCATCATCATCTACCAATCCATCAACACCATGTGAATGAGAATCAAATAAACAATATCTACCATCCTGCCTGAAAATTGCAGAACAAACTGAACCAATGATAAATAAAAGATAAGAAGTTGTGTGAAATGCTTCCTTCAAACAACTGTGAAGTGATGACATATGAGTGTTGATAGAACTTTGAATAAATACACCAGATAAAATATTTCCTCTCACAATAGAAACATGTCTATCAAATGCAGTTACAGAACCTGGGATCTCTTCCAAATTCAAAAGCAAGCTTTGAAAGTCATTCCTCGCTTTCAGTCCAATCACTATTTCTCTATGTAATCTATCTCCTTCTATTAGAATTTCATCTAGATTTTGTGAAGATGGCAGATGTCTAAGCTCTGTGTATATCATCGAGCATAAGGCATTGGCTGTACATTGTAGATTTCGAGAGGATGGGTCAAACATTTGATTACCTTGATGAAAAGTTCCGAAAATCATTGTGTTGGATTCTGTATCTTCAGCAACAACTTCAGTAGCAAGAACAGTATTACCATCAGCACTAGCATCAATAACAGTGTCAGTAAGTATATCATCTGCAGTATTTGGTAAAGTATCATGAACAGTATCAAGAACAGTATCAAGAACAGTATCAAGAACAGTATCAAGAACAGTATCAAGAACAGTATCAAGAACAGTATCAAGAACAGTTTCAGAACAAATTCCAGACACAGATGGTTTTTGTGGGTGGGCAAGTCCCCCATCTGATATTCCAAAGACGCCCTCCATAGACACAGATGGTTTTTGTGGGTGGGCAAGTCCCCCATCTGATATTCCAAAGACGCCCTCCATAGACACAGATGGCCTTACATCTGTTTCATCCAAAACAGATGAAGGTAAAGGGTGGGATAGGCCCCCATCTGATAGTTCAAAGACACCCGTTAAATCAGCTGTGGTTTTCGTGAGTACATCTCTTCTGGCTCTACTCATTCGCCAATTCTTCTTGCGAGGCATTTTCCTTCTGCAATTAGAAAATATAAACTAAAATGGCAAATTTTCCAGACATTCAAAGACAACTTTTGACATTGTCTGATGACCAGGACCCTGTTTTACAAATGAATTGAAATGTTCATAAAATCATAAGAAAAACAGGGCCCTGGACCATAAAAGCTGCTACATGTGTATGAAGTGTAAATTTGCAAGCATGTATCGTTTTGACCTTGATAAGTCACTTTAACAATGTTATTAAGGGATTCATACCAATGAATTATGAACTGTTTTAATATCAAATTTGAGCACTACATCTTAATTTCTAACTTACAAGGAAAAAACAGACAAACTAATGGACAGACCAGATTTTATATTGATCCCTTTCTGATCTTTAGGTGCAGATAGTGTAAAAATTCAAGAGAAAGTAATAAAAAGCCAGTTCTTACATTAAACGGATAAATCAATGGTAAATCCAAGTCCCTTTTTCCTCTGTATCTCTTTTCTTTAACTTCGTCACACTGTACTCTATATCTTTCAGCAATCAACACAAAGTGATCTATATTAAGGTACACAACCTTAAGTCACATAGGGTAGAACTTATGTTCACAATAATTCCAATATATACTCCAATTCACTGTCACAATGAACTCACAGCTACATAAAAATCACAAAACTGTATTTAGAATTAAATCAGTGTTGCACAAAAATCATAAAAAAATGTTCACTATTAAAGTGTTCACAATTCACTGTTCCACACAAGAATCATAAAAATGTGTATAACATTTCCAATTTTGGAAATAATAATAAAAGTTCACAAATGTTCCAAGTGATATTACGGTAAGTCTTTTTGTAATATTGATAAATTTGTCTGAAATAAATAAGAACAGTTGTTGAAATCATGATTGATAGAATAGTTGAGTGACAAAATGTAAGTTTCTTGAAAGACAAGATGTGTTTGTGAAACATGAATGCCCGAAATGGCTATTTTTCTACAATGTTAAGTTTTTTAATTAAGAGTTGATAAGGGTTACATGGAACATATAGATATCATTGAAAGGAAGTTAGATACCAAATTTCAGCTTTGTTTGTCAAACACTTTTGGAGAAAATGCAAAATGTTAAGTTTTCTGACAGACAGACAGGAGTAAAACAATAGAAATCATGTTATTTTGCTAACCTATGTAAAAGATCTGGAAGTAATTGCGATTAGCAATTCTAAATTATTCACTGTGTGTTTAGTTTTGAGATTTAAATCTAAATTTGTTCAAAACGTTATAATAATTTAAATATTGGCATGACACTGTACATTACTAAAGACTAGAAAATCAAATTCAGTTTATTGTTGAAATATCATTTCCAAAACTTAAATAAATGTGTATCTCTGTTAAATTGATAGAAAATAATTTCCACTTTCTATGAAAGTGGTAAACTATTTTTTGTGATAAACAAGGCGGTTATCCCAAAAAGAGGCCCTCTTCATAACTGGTGATAATCATGTATGCAATTCAAAGAAAGCAAATAACAACTGTCTTTGAAATACACAATCCTACATACTCAAAAGATTCCTGCAGCATGTTTTGGTCACCAGCACACTTACCTGGTATAGGTTAACGTCTGCAATAGCCCCTAAAGAACAAAGTCTATCTAAACTTTTGATTTAAATAGAATTTAACAAAGTATGGGTTACAAATTATCAATCATTCTTCATAATAATCATAAACTGTTGTTTTTTTTTCTTCATTAACACAAACACTTGTCACGGGTCAAGAGGGTCTGAAATGAGAAAAAGAGTATATCACATTTTGGCATCAAACTTAACCATTTTCCAAACTCTTCCAATTTGAAAGGTGTTGCAGACCGCAATATCAAGTGCATGGAATTTTAAATTTTTTGGTGTTTTTTTGTTCAGAAAATATTGTGGAAAATGAAAAAAATTGCTTATCACAAGCAATTTCTTCATTTTCCACAATGTTTTCAAAAGCCTTTATCTTGCAGGGTGTTGAAAGGCGTCACTGTGTGGTAATGGGTTAAACAGTGGACTCTTAATAATTATATAATCCTGTTATAAGACATTCATTGCAAATTAGCAATTTCCTGTCTGCAAAAACTTAAAATTTTGAGAACAATATACTCCCTTTTTAGCTTTTTTCTGTTAATTGCAATAATTATCTTGACAAATAGACATTGCAGTTAAAAAGAATCCACTGTTTAGTGCATTTTCTCTTTTCTCAAACGATAAAAATTCAGACTGTCAAGATTTGACAGCTACTGCAGGTGATGAATTGGGTTACAAAACTATATGGAATTTGTGAACATTACAGAACAGAAAATACTGAAGGAAAAGGAGCAAGTGCTAATAATCAGCATTTTGTTTTTTCTTTCAAAGTTTTCTGACACTAAATTCCTTCAGAGACATGAAAACATGGTCTTGTTAGGGAAAGGGTTAATGAACGTTGAATTGATTTTCATGTGACTAAAATTCAACACAAAAGTTCTAAGAAGGGTGTCTCAAATAAAAAATGGTCTTGGAGATGTTTTGAAAATTCAAAGTAAAAATAAAAAAATTGCAAAAAGTCACCTAAGGAACATTCTGGCAAAGTACACTCATAATATGTCCAGTGATTACAGAAGCGGCAATCAATGAAAAATTTTCTAATGATTTCTGATAAGCCCCATCCTGCCATGCACCCATTTTTGGACAAAAAACAGTTTTTTTCTAACATTTGACCGCTTGACCTAGTTTTCAACCCCAGTGACCCAATTTCAATCCTTCAATGATTTCATCAAAACAATCACTCTGACCTCTTTTCAGATTGACTGGGCAGAAAATATGACCTCTGAAGGGCATACAAGGTTTTTCTAAGATTTGACCTAATAAAGATTTATGTTTAATTAAAGAACTTTTTCATGGTTTGTCATATTCTGATAAGCCCTACCCTGCCGCACCCAAATTTATAGACCAATTAAAATTTTACTAACAAAGTATTATTGAATAACAAAGTATGGTCGAAAGTAACAAAGTATGGTTGATTTTAAGAATTTCTCGTGATTTCTCCCATTCTGATAAGCCACGCCCTGCAATGCCCACATTTATGGACCAATCAAAATTTCATGAACAAGTTAAGTATAGGGTCACTTAAGGTGCATTTCTACCAAGTTTAATTGAAATTGGCCCAATCGTTGATTTTTAAAGAATTTAACAATTATTTTGTGATTTTTCTAAGTCAGATAAGCCCGGCCCTGCCACACTCAAATTTATGGACTAATAAAAATTTCACGAACAAGTTAAGTAAAGACTCACCCGATGTACATTTCTGCCAATTTTGGTCAAAATTGGCCGAATGGTAGATTTTTAAAGAATTATTTTGTGATTTCTCTAAGTCTGATAAGCCCAGGCTGGCCACGCCCACATTTATGGAGCAATCAAAGTTCTTTAAACAATTTAAGTATAGGGTCACCTAAGGAACATTCCTTCAAAGTTTGGTCAAAATTGACCAACTGGTTTGAGAGGAGAAGATTTTCAAAGAATTATTTTGTGATTTCTCGAAATTTGATAAGCCCCGCCCTGCCACACCCACATTTATAGACCAATCAAAATTTCGCTGACAAGTTAAGTAAAGAGTCACCCAAGGTACATTTCTGCCAAGTTTGGTCAAAGTTGGCCAAATGGTTGATTTTTAAAGAATTATTTTGTGATTTCTCTAAGTCTGATAAGCCCCTCCCTGCCACGCCCACATTTATGGACCAATCAAAATTCTTTGAACAATCTAAGTAAAGGGTCACCCGATGTACATTTCTGCCAAGTTTGGTCAAAATTGGCCGAATGGTTGATTTTTAAAGAATTATTTTGTGATTTCTCTAAGTCTGATAAGCCCCGCCCTGCCACGCCCACATTTATGGACCAATCAAAGTTCTTTAAACAATTTTAGTATAGGGTCACCTAAGGAACATTCCTTCAAAGTTTGGTCAAAATTGACCAACTGGTTTGAGAGGAGAAGATTTTCAAAGAATTATTTTGTGATTTCTCAAAATTTGATAAGCTCCGCCCTGCCACGCCCACATTTATAGGCCAATCAAAATTTCACTGACAAGTTAAGTAAAGAGTCACCCAAGGTACATTTCTGCCAAGTTTGGTCAAAGTTGGCCAAATGGTTGATTTTTAAAGAATTATTTTGTGATTTCTCTAAGTCTGATAAGCCCCGCCCTGCCACGCCCACATTTATGGACCAATCAAAATTCTTTGAACAATTTAAGTAAAGGGTCACCCAAGGAACATTCCTGCAAAGTTTGGTCAAAATTGGCCCACTGGTTTGAGAGGAGAAGATTTTTAAAGAAAAAGTTAACGGACGCACGGACGCACGGACGCACGCACGACGGACACACCGCCATGACAATAGCTCGCTGGCCTTCGGCCAGTGGAGCTAAAAATCATATATTTGTAATACAATAAATGTCATATATTTGTATGAATTATGTCATTCGCAACCAAATTAATAGATTTTTTAATGGTGTAATTTTAGTGTAAATATAAGTTAACAAAATCTTATCGTCGGTGTAAATGCAAAACATCGTATGTCGATTCTTGCGATTTTCAAAGTACAAACTTGTGTGCCCAGTTACAGACAATTCTTGTAGGTTTTGAAATATTTTACTGATCAGTATTGATGACAAATTATTTGTGAAAAATATGTCCAAATTTCAAGTAAAACATTTCAGTTTGGAAAAATTTATTACACGTTTATCCCTCCCCTTTGAAATTTTCCAAAAACGAGATAGGAGGTTTTGCATTTACAACGACGTTATGTCAAAACACCAACCTATATCAAACCTTATAATTGTGCATTATATTGACTGTACTAAATAACTCGTTGATTTATTTCTAAGTATACAACATCATTCTTTTGATAAATGGGCATTCAAAGCAAGTGTCATTTGCTTTGAAATATAGCCTGTGGTTGATATGATAAATTGGTGATTTAAAATTACGTTTTACACATTTATATCATCTGGACACATACATTAAGTATGATCGTTTTCTTACGCAGATATTACATCTATTTCTTTTTAAAAGATTAGAATACTATAATATGGATTTTTTGTTTCATTTTTCAAGAATAAGATTAAGGTTTGGAAGTGCAAAAAAGATACTTAAAGTGTACGCAGAGAATACTTTTCTTTGTTAAATCTACGAACTGTCTATTTCTAATTTGTCTTGAATATATGACATTGTTTATGATTTGATGCAAAAACCACAAACATTGCCAACAAGAGGCCCAGGAGGGCCTGAATCGCTCCACTGGTTAAAGTGGAAGAATTATCCCACGATTTCTTGTAAGCCTTACACAGGGGCAGCCAAATCTTGATATTTGTGAATAAATTTTGAAAAGAGACTCAAAGAACATTCTTGCAAAGTCTGGTTACAATTGGCCTTATGGTTGATTTTTAAAGAATTTTCTTATGATTTCTGTAAGTCTGATAAGCCCCTTTCTCCCTGCCACAGCCACATTTTTTTGACAAATATAAAAATTTGTGAACAAATTTTAAAAAGAACGACTAAAGGCTCATTCCTGCAAAGTTTGGTTCAATTGGGCACACTGGTTGATTTTTTAAGAATTTTCTTATGATTTCTTTAAGTCTGATAAGCCCCTTCCTCCCTGCCATGGCCACATTTTTTGACAAATGTAAACAAGCTGAAAATTACACCAAGGCAAGATCTTATAGTCACCAACATTTTGTGAAAGTTTTGTTTAGATTTGTCAATATTTGTAGTTGCTAGAGTGAAATCAAAGTCAAAATAGAGTTGAAAATGGCAATTTTGTCAAATTCAAGGGCACATAACTCATGATATATAATTCCGATCAAGCTAAAAATTATACCCAGGCAGGATATTATGCTTATATATATTCTGTCCAAGTTTTGTCTTGATTAGTTGATATTTGTAGATTTTAGAGTAAAAATAAAGTCAAAACCAGCTATTTTTGACATTCAAGGGCAGATAACTCAGGTTATTCTGGTTCGATCAAAATTCTTTGAAGGAATCTGAGAAAGGGTCACCCAAGGATCATTCCTGTGAAGTTTGGTTGAAATACATCCAGTAGTTTCTGAGGAGAAGATTTTTAAAGAAAAAGTTAACGGACGGACGGACGGACGCACGGACGGACGGACGCACGCACGCACGACAGACACAACGCCATGACAATAGCTCGCTGGCCTTCGGCCAGTGGAGCTAAAAAAACACACACAACAAAAACAAACAAACGCCTTGTATATTTAAAAAGATTTCAGTAGATCTATGTATTATTTATTGTAAATTTTTTATTGAGTCTGGGTCTGGACGTGTGAAAAGAAGAGCAGTTTTTAAGCCCAATGGTCGTATTACATTAATCAAATCGCCGCCCATCTTCCAGTCTCTCTGTCTGTCTGTAAGTAAATTCTTGTCATCTCAGCTCTTCCTACATTAACTACAGCATACAATCTATAGTAATAGTATGGATGGTACCTATTGTAGTTTGTTTCAAAATAGTTGTTGGTTCCTGAGGTACCTGTTAATGAATTTAATGCATTTACTATCATTGACAAGCCCTTTAGTATATATAAAAATAAAGACAATTAAGAATAACGTTAGTATGTGTTTGACTTGCAGAGATAAATTACGTCATCTTTTTGTCTATTATATTGATTTGGCACGGATTTTAAGAAAAAGCACTGTTAAAATCTCTTCATCAATTGTCATTTAAACTGTCTGCAGTCTAAAATTTTTGACACCAAATATCGCGCCAGTCTACCCTCTGTTTCATATTAATATTCATATTACCATCACTACAAAAATATTCACAGCAAAGAGATTGCAAAATAGTTTACTAATGGTAGGACTGCTCAGGCAATTATCCTTCTGCATGATAAAGACTATAAATCCACGAGTAGATTTATCATATCTACGCACATATTATTGAAAAATCTCCTTAAGAATCATTTGTAGAGTTGCCCTCGTGATAATGTTATCGCTAATTGTGTGATTTCAATTAGGAGAAGGGGACATAGAAAGAACTAA
The DNA here is from genome assembly GCA_963680895.1 of Fragum sueziense. Classification (NCBI taxonomy): domain Eukaryota; kingdom Metazoa; phylum Mollusca; class Bivalvia; order Cardiida; family Cardiidae; genus Fragum; species Fragum sueziense. The sequence continues at coordinate 42,656,861 of OY804597.1, forward strand.
AGTCCTTTCGTTGTCCCCCAGTTTCAAGTATAACTACATATTCCAACACGAGTGAGTTAACCTAAAGACAGGTACCGTATATAAATTCTAAATTGAGATGCATGATTTAAAACAGTACTGAAATAAACTTCAACATAATTTCACTTTTTTATTCTTCAAAAAGCATTTCGACTTGGTAGCTTTTATCAAGTGTTGCAAAATAAAGCATTTTTGCACGATAAGTAAATGAAATGCAAAAACTCGACAGCGTTCTATGTTTCTGGTTCATTTGATAACGTTGACAAGTCGACAATATCACGTGAGCTTTCGGACTTGTGCATATACTTACACCAACACTGAAAATCGCGGGGAAAACAATTCTGATTTTGGTTCCAACTCCAAATAAAAGTTTATTCATACAGTGAATATAACCACATATAATTTTAAAAACAACTTTTTGAATGCTTGAAAAGGTCTTTCCTGGGTACAATCTGTCTAAATCTGCTATTCTTTTTTAAACGATTTAACTTATCCATAGCGCTGTGCTCTTAAATATCTGTATAGCTTCGGTATATGGCATAATAGACAGATTTGCTGATTGTGTACATGTACTTTGAACGCTTAGAACTATGTATGAATGAACATATCCTATAATAAATTATATTAAGACCACTGGTAATTTGGTTTTGTCCTTCTACAAGTAAGAATCTTTACAAAGAAATGAATGGCGGGATAAAACAATTTTCGCAAGCACTTAACATCCCTGATAGCAATACCTATCAAGTGATGAAGAATGACAAAAGTATTTCATTGCCATGTATTTCAGACGGCATTTTCCTCTCCTCGTTATATCAAAATGTCTTTGATAGTACTCGTCTAAATGATATACAACATGAAGCCTTTTTTAAAAAGAATACCAATCGTTCAATTTCTTAACATTCATGTAGTTGACTTTATAATGTCTTATTATGTGAATTAATGCACGGGTAACATAAATTCTTTTTGGAAGGATTGGTCATGTGTGATAGTAAAAATCAAAGGTTGTAATTGCTGCCAAATGTCATGATACTTAACATTTCAATAATGTGCTTCGAATGCAAAACATCAGCATTGCGTTCTTAGTATCATTTCTTTCACTTCATATCAATTTATTTTTGCAGTAGATATACACTGTAGAGGAACCTTTGTAGCAACTCTTGCTTTCTTAACTGTCCGTTTTAACTCTGCATGATGCAACTTGACATTGATATGTTGTATTGTAGATATCATTTTGTTTTCCAGCATCTGTTTAATCGGTATAACATAATTATTCTAAGTTTAGCTTTATCATTTATATTAACGTCATTTTTCTACTTTTATTCTTTAGTAATTTAACTGTATAATATCTTACATTGCTGGATTAATATATTACGTCAAATATCAACCGGCTTCATTTGATTATCTACGTAATTGTTACAAAGTTTTATTTCTTTATTTCATTGTACAAATATACCAGGGAACACTGTCTATCCTTCCACTGCATATATTGAGTTTTGAGACAAAAAGAGGGGGGTCACTTTAGGGGAACTCATTGTTTGCATAGGTTATATTTTTCCATTGAAATATATTTTATAGAAACATCACAATCGTATTTCTCCATAGAAACCATATACATGATAAAACCGTATTGACTCTTTGTTTTAAACACTAATAGATGACTCACCGAGTTACGTTAAACACCAAATCTATATGGATAAAAAATTGTTTCGGCACAGGCTTTCTGTCAGAACGATTTCATTAAAATATCTCACGATGCCATTCGCTCCAACTAATTAAGTTTCACAATTACATTATTTCTCCCTTTCTTTGTCTTATTCTATTTCATGAGGAATTAGCTTTTCTGTGCACTCTTTCAAATAATACATGGGTCTCTACGTATTTAGCATGAAACAGTAGTTGGTATAGTTACTTGTACTGTGTATGCTTTCATGATTTGAAGTAATCTAATATTAAACGAATAATTTACTTTTAATCATTTGATACGTATTATGTTTTTATTACTGATCGGCGGTGATTAAAGAAGCTATGCCAACAAAGTCAGTATTATTTTCATATCCAGCCATTCTGGTTACATCACAAACCACATGGGCCCGGTTGTATAAACATTGGTTAGCGCTAACTAGTGCTTAAATACCTGTTTTGGTTAAATCTCCATTTGACAACACATGTAATTGTTACCAAAACAGATATTTAACCATTTAGTTAGCGCTAACCAATGTTTACACAACCGTACCTTGGTATCTAATAAATAATGGATTTCAGACGTTTTGTAGACCGCAGAAATTTCATTTATTGCATTTACAATAAATGTAAATTTTGTGTTAAACAAAACGTCTAAAATCATTATTTGTTGGATACCGAATGGTTAATAATGTAACCAACAATATAGCTGGACACGAAAATAATATAATCTGATAACTGTGCTAATTCAAAATTCATTTGGATAACAAAACTGCCTTTACATGTCCAAAAGGTAATATTCTTTGTTGTTTCTTTTTCTGAAAATTCGAGTGTAAGTGATAGTTCTCTGTGTACACTAAAATCACACAACAAATGACATTTAAGACAAATGTAAAACTTTTCAATATGCTTTTTCAGTCTTTATGTCCATTAAAATCGAGAACTTTGCAAGAGAGTTAATATAAAGGACCGAACCTGAGATTGTTGTTTCACCAGAGATCAAAGGAAAACTGTTTTTTCGGGGGTATCAGCTACCATCATTCTGACATTGATATAATTAGGTAACAATATCCTAAGATAACAGACAATTTAGAAATTGCAAAAAGATACAAAATGGCTTAATTTGTTCATTGTGCCCTATCATTTGCTTTTCTTCTAGGAATTCAAACCCCAAGTAACTAGGTCTCTGCGTACACTAAATGCATCAAACAATTCTCATTTTAGACTACTGCTAGACTTCTCATTGCATTCCCCATCCTTTATCATGATTAATAATCAAGAGCTTTGCAAAAGTAGTAATCTTCAGGGCTAAACCAACGCATGTTTTGTTTCACCAGAGGTCAGAAGAAAATTTTGTGAGTAAAGGGTACGCAATAAAACAAGTGTTTCGGGGCATATGCTACCATTCTGACATTGATATCATAGCGAAACATTGCTTTTAGATATAAGGCAAATATAAGAGTGCAAACGATTTAAAAATGGCTTTATTTGTCTAAAAAGCACTATTATTTGCCAAATTTCCCTTAGAATTCGAGTGCAAGTATGAGGTTCTCTGCGTACACTAAAATAATGCAATAACTGACAGTTTAGACCACTGTAAACCTTCTCAATGTGCTGCCCTGTGCTTTATCCCAATTATAAACCAAGAATTTTGCAAAAGGAATGATGTTCGGGGCTAAACCAATGTATATTTTGTTTCAACAGAAATCAGAAGAAAAATATGTGAGTAAAGGGTACCTTTGAAAATAAGCGTTTTTCGAGGCATAAGCTACTATTCTGGGATTGCTATCATAGTGAAACATTACCCTCAGATATCAGACTAATCAAAAAGGGCAAAAAGATTTACTCCCTCCGAGTGGTAATAATCGGCCAAATTTCGGGTCCTGGCTCATGGACTATTATTTTTCTTTTTTTAAAGGTTTGTCCGAACCGACAACAAGGTTTCTAAACAATTAATGACCCATAGTAGCCAGTTCAGGTATACTATTATCCCATGCCAATGACTCATTCATTCCTTATGAACAACCGATAAAGTTGTTGGCTAGATAGACAAACTTCAAAGTGAAATCTGTCAGTTAAGCCAAGGAATGGATCTAAGGTAACATGGTTATTTCATTGTCTTAATATTAACCGTTTCCTACACATGATTGCAATACAATGATGCAAAAGCTTCTTAAGACTGATCTTGTTAGGAAAAGACTTAAGGTGGTCAACCCCTATTGAGATTCATGCGACATCAAAAGTATTTGGGCGACATTGTAAACATTCGGCAGTGGAACGTTCCACCATCAAATGTTTACGACATCACCTGAATAGGTTCGGATACAAAATGGATGTTGATTCGCCAAAAAAATTCTGTTATCACGTAAAATCTCATTAAGGGTGGACTACTTTAAACCAGTCCTATTCTTACCCATTAAATCCTTCATCTTTCAAGATTCTGGGATAACCTTCTCTTAGTGTAGTGGACCATCCTGGTTTTGTTTGAATTCTGACCTTTACAGATTCCATAGGACAAAGGGCAATATCTGCAAAGAATTCTGCAGAAGCACTGGCTGCCAAATACATGGGGATTCTGTATGTGTATGCATTTTCCTGAAACATAACATCGCTTTTTAACAAAAACCTCTTAACCCATTACCACACAGTGACTCCTTTTGACTCCCCATGAGATAATGGCTAAATGGAAAACATAGTGGAAAATGAAGAAATTGCTTGTGACAAGCAATTTCATCATTTACCACAATGTTTTCTACGTAAAAAGACCAAAGAATTCAAAATTTCATTCACTTGAAATTGTCGTCTGCATCATCTTTGAATTTGGACTAGTCTAAAATCTTGTTGTTTGGGAAAGGGTTAACTGCAGCTTGTTTTGGGCTGAATTTACGAGTTTTCCATTGAAAAGCAGTGATAAGATTATATTGTCATCTTGTCATGTATAAAAAAATTCTTACAAGAAAATATCCAACAAGATATTATAAATCACAATAAATTTCAACTATGCAGTCTATTCAAGTCAACCTTTTCTCAAACAGTGAATCAATACATTAATATTAAAATGATTCAATACCAATTACCATCAGGAAATAGCCTTTATTAAGTTTATTTCTTGGCAAGAAATTTGTGGTCAAAGTTACGAATTATTATGACAATAATTTGCCTTTAGAACAGAAGACTTTTAGTCTGAATTTTTAGCTTTATTCTTGCCACAAAAAGATTAAACAATAACTTATAAAGCAGCTCACAAAATGACATTGACTTGTTTTTAAACCCATTCCCATACAATGACACTTGTTGACGCCCCACAAGTCTGTGAAGATAAAAGCTTTGGAAAACATTGTGGATAATGAAGAAACTGCTTGTGACATAAATCAACGATATCAAATCATTGGTGGGAGAATATTTTATCTCAAAGGATATTTGCCGCGAGTGAGGGTCTGATGCGCTACTATAATTGCCGCCATGTAAGCGGTCCCTTACCGATGCCTTTCAGATGTTTATACTGTAAGTCAACACCAGATTTTAATAAATCAGATTGTTCTTACACTTGACAACATTGATTTTGTCGTCTACATAATAACATTATATCCTTTGAATATAGACCAGTCCAGAATTTTGTTGCTTGGGGAAGGGTTAAAACACATTCATACCTCTCCAAGAAGACCAGAGTACAGGTTCTTAAATACTTCATAGAAACCAAATTTACAAAGTCCTTGCATGGAATAGCCTATAAAGGTTGGTGCCCATCCTAGTCCAAATCCTCGGACACCATTTTCTGCTAGAGTGACTTTAAAACCATTGATTATGTTTTTGTATTTGGCTGGATCTACTTGAATTCTACACTTGACAAGATCGAGTGGAACCACTGCTGTATGGGTGATACCACAACTTAGAATTCCTCCAAACCCGCAGTAGGCGTAGTACTTGGCAGAACCGAATTCACAACTGTATTCAGATTCTGAAAGATAGAGAAACATCAAGAATAATAAAGCAGTTTGATAAATTAAAGATTGCAGTTTCTGAGTTGGTACTTTCTGAAAAGAACTGAATAGATCTGGCAACTTTTCGAAATAGTAAAATAATGTTGCTCAGCAAAAGGATTAGATTGAATTGTAACTATGTGCCATTTAACAATAAAGTTCATATGGAGAAGGGACCTCGGTTTTAAGTCTCATCGGAAAGACTGGAGTGATGGGTATCAAAACAGCAAGCCCTTTATGAAGTTCAGCACATTTATTACCACTCCATCAAATCCGCCCATAGAGTTTCTGAATCAAAGGTACTGAATAACAGTGTTGTGCCTAGGCCGCGGCATTGCGGGATTCCCGCAATTTAATTCCCAATGTCCCTTAAAATCTAAGCCATCGCGGGATTTCGGGTGCGCTCAGAATTCCGTGATCTTTTATTTTCTGTATACTTACTACAGGGGTTGAAAAATTTCTTCAAACCTACTAGTCCTGTAGGACTAGTAGCTCTGAATTTCTACTCACCCTTAAGGCAACCCAACTCGCCCTTAAAGATGAAGCAAATTTTAGACTGATGGCTCTTACGGATGCATTATTATGCAAATAACTCTCTGACTCTATTAAAGTTTAGGTACAAATAAAGTTTCTTCAGTATAAATGACAGACAGGGCTCGCGCTGGCAATCGCCACTTCAAAAGTCATAGGCGAATAAGGCAACAATTTTATCAAAAAAGATGGTCAATAAATCGAATGTGGCTCAGACTTGACTCCATCTTTTACCATAAATCAATCGCCGATTAATAGTCTACTACTGTAAACACTTTTTTATTTAATTCGAAAGATAGATTAGCTGTCGAAATGGTCGAGTAAGCACACCAGTTTAATATACAACTACCCGGTAAATGTGAAAGAATTTCTTTGTGTACAGGGATCTTGCTACCAATTTTTGTTCGGGGCCAGGGGCCGGTGAAATAGGGAAAAATAGCGACGTTTTTACCTTAATTGGCAAACGAGACCCCTGGTGTAATCGCGAGGCGGCATGACAGAAAGAGACAACGCGTCGGTGTTCAAACCATCTAACATCAGTGTATTAACTACGTAGATAGCGTATTTTTTTCATTGCTTCCTCCCATTTTCCCGCGCTTTCCTGTTACGCGCGACTTTTGTTAACAAATCATAGTAAAATGTGACCTTATTTGGGTGCGGAAAAATCACGTGATTATATTGAAACTGGAATGACTACGTCATCAATTGACTGTGTTTGCGGCATTTTTGATCTCGCTCAAATAATCGCATATGAGTAACACAGATTTACTCTAGAAGCGTCTAGGAAGATTGATCGACATAAACAGGGAACGGTCTTATTTTACAGTGAATATTATTGTTTCCGATATGAAGTTGTTTGAAATAAATACTTTCTTTTTGATCCTTTATTTTTTCCCCTCAATCAGCGTGATTCAAGTCCTAAATTTGCACTCGCCCCGTCGGACTAGTTCGTCCCCAAATCTACTCGTCCTACGGCATTTTCTACTCGCCAATGCGAGCGGGCGAGTGGATTTTTCAACCCCTGTACTAAAAAAGTTCTGCTCGATCGGCGATTCAATTTGTTGTGATAGTATAATTCATGCATTGAATATTATTACGCGTATACGGTGCGCCGGTAAAAGGTTGACAGTGAACCGATATTTACTCATCGATTTTGTCGATTTTAATGTAAAATATTGTGAAGCGGTCGTAAATTTCGCGCACCTGCAGAAGCTGGACTGTGAGCCAAAATTTCCCTTTCGATTCTGCCGATTTTAAGGTAATATATCGATAACTGGTCCCAAAATTGTTACTAAAATAAAATGACGAAACGATAGATGCGCTTGACTGACTTTATGTCGGGAAAAAATAGAACAAGAGGGCCAGAATGGCCCTATATCGCTCACCTGAAAGAAGTTTAAGAAACACCCATTTTTTTTGACGAATAAAAAATTTGAGAACAAATTTTGAAAAGAGTCTACCAAGGAACATTTCTGCCAAAAGTGGTTCAAATTGGGCCAATGGTTGATTTTGAAAGAATTTTCTTATGATTTCTCTAAGTCCGGTAAATGCTGACCTGCCACGCCCACAATTTTGGATGAATAAAAAATCCGCGAACAAATCTTAAGAAGCAGTGAATAATCTAGAATTTGAAACCATGAGTCCTGAGGACGCATGGCTTTAAAAACAGTGCGTCCATATCAAATGTATGAGTCCCACCTTTTCGCTTTCATTAAATTTTAGATCTACACCAATTGAAATTTATGTATGCCTATCTCATTGACGTTGTTGGGAAAAATGAATAAACACTGTTAAATGTTATTGTTATACCGGTACTTTGTTTTCGTTGTTGTTTTGGTGGCACTGACCAAAACACAACACCGTGCAGAGGTTCACTTTATCTTCTTGGTCGTGACAGCGCATGGCTTGTTTATAAAAAAGAGATTGGGGAGAGAACTCACCCAGCCTTGATATAGGAAAATTTCGCATGACATTTGTTCAAATTGGAAAAAGTTCTGAAACAAAATATAAGAATGTTGATAACCAAACACCAACAAGTTGCAAAAAACATTTTGGACATTCCGTCTATCTTACAAGTTTAGATGTCTCTCACAAAGTCCCGGGGTCAGGGTAAGGTAAATGGACAGAATTTGTAATGGGTTGACATTGAGATGTTGTCCCGATGATTAGTTTCACTTTCAACTGGACTTGGTCTGAAGTCGCCATTGTCGGTGACATGATTGGCAACCCTCCTATTCTCCATCGACTTCAATCTGTTTACCAATTTCAGATGGAAGAATTTGATGGCCGATGCGAGAACATGGTTTCACTTCACAAATGAATTAAATTTCTCAAATTTGTTGCCCAAACTAGCCCATGTCCTTAAGACAGAATGTTGTGTAGTAAATATGTTTTTTCTCATGAATAGTAACTTGTGTACGTGTCGTTTCGGTGAGGTTTAAAGGTTTGCTCTCTTAAAAAAACCTACGTAAAACAACAATGAGAATAATGCTCTTTGAAATGTTCCATCAAATTATGCTTTTATCATTAGCCAGATAACGTATAACTGATAAAACAATACTTTTTACTAAAATAAAAAGAATACTTTAGAATTTCCAATGTTGTGATCAATTTATTTAAAAGTCTGTGTTATTGTTCAAATAAATTCATGAGTAAATACTAATCAAGCAGACCACCGATCAAGAAATCATGACCGCGTTATTTTCCGAGATTTGTCTTCTACTTTCACTTTGCAATGACTTTTGTATTGAGATCAAGAATTTTTGTAACAACAGATTAATAGGCCCTTCTAGAATGATGCGTCCGATAGGACGCGCATCATTCAAATATATGCGTCCGCAGCCAATTTTATGCGTAAAGGACGCAGGACGCAGAGGTAAATTAATTACTGAAGAAGTGTCACCCAAGGAACATTCCTGCCAAATTTGGTTTTAATTGGCCCTATGGTTAAGGAGAAGAAGATTTTGAAGAATTTTTTAACAATTTCTCTTGGTTAGATAAGCCCCGCCCTGCCACACCCACATTTTTTGACGAAACTATAAATTTATGAACAAATATTAAAAAGGGTCACTCAAGGAACAATTCTGCAAAGTTTGGTTCAAATTGGCCCATTGGTTGATTTTTAAAGAATTTTCTTATGATTTTTCTAAGTCTGATAAGCCCCTTTCTCCCTGCCACGGCCACGTTTTTTGACGAATCAAAAATCTGAGAACAAGTTTTGAGAAGGGTCACTCAAGGAACAATTTTGCCAAGTTTGGTTCAAATTGGATAAATGGTTGATTTTTAAAGAATTTTCTTAGCATTTCTCTAAGTGCAATAAACCCCGCCCTGCCACGCCCACATTTTTTGACGAATCAAAAATCCGCGAACAAGTTTTGAGAAGGGTCACTCAAGGAACAGGAATTCACTCAAGGAACATTCCTGCCAAGTTTGGTCAAAATTGGCCTGTTAGTTTTGGAGAAGAAGATGTTTGAAGAAATTGTGAACGGACAGACGGACGACGGACGGTGAGTGACCACAATAGCTCCCCGAGCACTTCGTGCTCAGGTGAGCTAAAAATAGCAGACCATCCGGAATCGTCAAATTATAAAATGGCTGACCCGGCACTGTCGACGAAAGCGGAAGCAGACAACAAACAATCAAATTTCACAGCAATCTTCCAAGACAAACAAAAAGAAGGATAGACATTTCCAAAAAACTTGGTTGAGTAAATTTCCGTGGCTGCGTGAGTCTGATGACTTTATGAAATGTGAGACTTGTCTTGAATCAAAACTAAAGTGATCCAACCCATTTGTATTCAAATTAGACAGCTTTAAATTTAATAGGTAAAAATTAGATCTAGTTGTTTTAGTTGGTCCCCCAAAATTTCCCGATGTCCCCTTGTAATTCGGGTAGGGGGACACCGGTGTCCCCCCAAAATTCTGACCTAGGCACAACACTGGAATAATACACATCTTGTAAACTTTTAATGTAGCTCAGAAAACAGATGAACCATCATGCAAGATCAGAGATTCAAACACATTCATTTTTTGAATGTTCCCCAAAAATGGGTAGAGACTAAATACTAACACGCTCAGGTCGAAGATGGGCGCTCATTATATACAACAACGGGGAAAACTCAACACTCTCTGTTAAGCATCGTCAAAGACGACAAATCTATCTATCTATATATGCTGGGAATACGTAATACCGTTGATGTAAGGGAAATAACTGTGAAAGCTTTTCTTTACCCATAATGGCTATATGAGTCAAAAATGCTCATTTGATATCTCTTTGACATAAAAAAATGATTTTCAATGCAAAAAAGAGCCTTTCTTGTCCTTCACAGGGTTCTTTACTCACAAAGCGAAGACCTTCATATATAAATTAAAACACCGAATTACCGGCGATTTGGTTTTAGATAGATTTTTTTCAGTCCAAAAAAGGCAATCACGTGACATCATTTCACATGAAAATTAAAAGGATGAATGTCATGTAGCAGCCGATAGGTGTCACTGTTTTCAATTCAGTATTTCTTTATCATTTCATGTGGGGTTTTATCGTTGGAGAGCAAGAGAAAGGTTTATCTGTGGAATTCTTTGAATAGACAGATCTTTTCCTTCGTCAATAGAGTATTTTTGTAGACAAAAATGGGCATTGCTCAGTGGTCCGTATCAAAACAAATAGCTGTGAGCTGAATAGAGTGTTTTCATAGGTGCACATGTTGGTTATTCGGATATTTCACCGGTATTTCGTATATGCCGATATTAGATATACTCACCATAGAATCAGTCGGCATGATGTCATAGCCTCACTTTCATTTTTTCATCGAGGGTACAACCTCGGTTTTTATCTTTACGGGATACCATTTTTGAAGCAGAATATTTCCAAAATCCATTGCTAAAGTTCACAAACAAAACTCTTTCTCTAAAGAATGTGATTTAAACTTTCTAACTACCAACGCATTTTCAATAATTTGGCGTAGTTGTCGAGGTATTAATGCTGAAAGTTGGTAATGCCTTAAGGAAAAAGACCGAAGCTTTCACCTCCACCGAATGAGTGCAGATCGACTGACGACGTTTTTGATTGGCTGAAGGGATTGTGCCGACCGAATCAATATACTGCCTTACTCCCTTTTCGGGTATTACTGGCAGGTGAAATCTATTTTTTTCTTCTAAAATGTTGCCATGTGCATCGACTAATGACAGTGAAATGTCTCTATAGTAAAATGACTGCCATCCGGTTGCGGTAATGGTTAGTAGTCATTTCATACCACAACCATTTCGTACCATAACTTGGACCTGTAGTAGATTTAGGTACGATCTCTCCGAGGGGCGAATCAAGTACAGTACCGGGTGGATTCCGGGAATTACATCATTCGCTGGATCCCAGCTTATCAGTGTCTTCCAGCGGCGAGACTGGAACCAGCCGCTTTTACTATGGATGACGCTAATGGAGATAGACGTAGAATTAACCTAGTGAAAGACAATCGGTGGTAATCGAGGTTCGAAGACCTTTTATCATTGGAATCCAAGGTGGCAGCTTGGACCAAAGACAGGCAAGAACCCAGTTTTACCATAGTGGCGTTGTCGGCATCGGCCTGTAAAGCATAATTTGGGAACATCCGACTATCGGCAGATTTGACTTTGTTAAATCGGGAGGGATTTAAATATTTGTCATCTGTACGTTAGATTATTACCGTTAAGCTAATCGGGTGATCGTCGATGGTACCTCGATTGGATTAACTCAAGAAATTATCCATTTTCTGCAGGAGTGAGTGGATCGGCGGTTGCAGACGCCGATAGCAAACTCAGCGGTTTGCCGATTTTGGACTTCTTGAGCTATCTTGTCAGGGTTTTAAGGGTATAAAATCAAAATCCGAAGGGTTATTTGGCATTATTTTTTCGTATTTGGGCAGTTTTGAGGGGTTTTATTTTTTCCTTTTCTGAAATTCGCGGCAGATTTGGATCACTTCCGCTCTGTGCAGAAATTGATGCGCAGTAATTTGGGTCAAAACAAACATTCCAAAAATTGTTTTCTAGCTTCTAAATTCCAAATTTAACCATTCTTTTGTGAACACTATTGTGATTCTTCTCGTTTTGTGTGTTTTGTGTGTGTTTTGTCTTGACTAACAGCTTGTTTACATTTTATGTTGCCCCCCATCTTTTTTCTTTTCCCACATTGTTTGAGACTCTAGACAATTAGTAAGCAGTATGAAAGCTTTATATTCTTTGGCTTTGGTTTCACTCTGAATCCAGATTTGCAGATCTGAAAAAAAAAAAAAAAAAAAAAAAAAAAAAAAAAAATCGTGTCGGCTGCAATTCTAAATCAAAGGACTGCAGGCACTGTAAGTTGTGCATTTCTGAAATTTATTAATTCCTGGAAAACTATACATAGATCTTCAACCTTTTGTGTATGTAACAAATTCATTTCTCGATATTGAGTGTTTTGACTTATGAAAGATAAAATCAAAGAGCTGAAAGTACTTAAAACCTGTTACACAAGTGGTCTCATTTTTTTAGCTCAATATTTCCCAATTGCTACTCAACTATGGGTTAATTCAAATTTAATATTTTAATTCAGAGCCACTCTTACATAATTTTATAAATTTCAAAGTACTGAAGGCACTGAAAGTTGTCGCTTCTTTAGATTGCTTGACATCACCTTTTCTGTTTTCAATTACTCAAATAGGTGATTTAAAATTACTCGAACTCTTTCTAATTAAATTGTCTAGGTGTCTCTAACTGTTTTGCATGTTATTTGTTTACTAAACCTCACCTCTCTTGGTGCTTAGCAGTGAATGATAGTCATGGACTTGGGTAGATATCGTCCAAGAGCCAAGATAAAAATCAATTACTGTATGGCAGGTGACTTGATAGGGTTTGGGAGTATAAATAAAAAGCTGGCTCAAATGATATTGGTGGAGCGTGAGAAATATGGCAACTTGACAGAAGACATATTCTGCAACCTTGGTCTAAGGAATGCAGAATACATGCTGCCATACCTGGACTTCTCACCATTTAAAGAGGTATTTGAGGATTCTTCAGCTAAAAGCCAGCCACAAACCCAAAAAGTTGAAAAGAGGGAGGAGGTAGAGGATAGATATTCTCAGTACAGGCACAACGTCTATACTGCAGATGATAATGAAGACAGCGATACTCAGTACAGGCAAAGGAAAGTCTATACTGAAGATGACCCGTACAGGCAGCAAGGCTTCTTCACAGATGGAGAAGATAGAGGTTCTCAGTACAGGCAACAAAAAGTCTATACTGCAGAACCCCAGTACAGACAGCAAGGAGCCTATGCAGATAGAGAAGATATACATTCTCAGTACAGGCAACAAAAAGTCTATACTGCAGAACCCCAGTACAGACAGCAAGGAGCCTATGCAGATAGAGAAGATATACATTCTCAGTACAGGCAACCAAAAGTCTATACTGTAGAATCCCAGTACAGGCAAACAGACGTCTATACTGGCAGTGCACATTACCGCAACGGGTCATGGTCGGAACACAAAAGATCGGAGGAGAGACCTTTCATGCAGGATCATAATTTTGAAAATGAACCTGTGCACCATGGAAGGAGGTTTGATGATCATCAGTACAGGCAACAGACAGCTCGTTATGATGAAAATAATTCTGCGCCTCTATCTTCTGCAGGTCGTAACAGGGATCTGGGAAGATTTGCAGAATACCAACCAGATGGACCAAGGTATTATAGGCCTAGGTCACATGCAAACGAGCACCATAAAGATGAGTATGGATATGGCCGTCATCCATACTTGCCTGAACAAGATCATTATTTCCAGGGGTACATTGCACCTTCACGAAGGGACAACTACCCAAGAGATGTTGAGACTAGGGCACCGAGTATGTCAATTCTTGAAGGCATTTCGTTCGAAGGAAAAGACGACTGGCATGCATTTGCCACTAAATTTGGAATGTTTGCCGCACGCCAACATTGGAGCCCTAGAGAGAAGATGAACAATCTATGCTGGTGTCTAGAGGGAACCGCTAGTACATTTTTCACAAATTTAGTCAGAAGAGTTCCCGGCATTTCATTTGAGGAGATCATGGATCGAATGGAAAGGCGATTTGATGTGCATGATTTACCAGAAACAAGCCAAATGCGGTTTACATGTGCATCCCAGGGCCAGAAAGAGACAGTGGTGGAATGGGCGGACAGAGTTGTTCATCTAGCAATGCGAGCATTTCCTGACTTAACAGAAGGGCAAATTTACAAACAGGCTACTCTCAAATTCTGTCAGGGATGTTTAGACAAAGAAGCTGGTCATTATGCTCTTACTTGTAGACCATCTTCAATTGAAGATGCCTTAAACAAAGTTAGATGGTTCCAACAGACAGACAGGGTTATGTATGGAAGAACAAGAAGGGAAGTGAGACATGTTAGTTTTGAAGATGTCAGAAATAGAAATGATCCAGGACCAAGAGAAACACAAACGGCTTATAGACTACCGAAAGATGAGGCAAAAAAGTCTGTGTCTTTCAACCAGTCTAATTCAGTTGAATCACGAATCAACAAAATGGAATGCGGATTGGTAGACGTTACAAAAAAGATGGCCGAATTGACGACATGCATGACGGGGATTCATGCTTCACTGTCAACACAAAGACAGAGAACTGTTCCTCTAAGTGCAAACAAAGTGGAAGCATGTCTAGAATGCGGGAGAACAGGACATTTTGCAAGAGGATGTCCTTATACCACCAAATCAGTAAATGTCATCAATGCTCAGAGGAATGATGATTTAAACTCATCAAGGTCGGACCTGTAGGCCGAGATTCGACCGAGAAAAGCAAAGGCCTTCTGACAGAAGACATGACTGATCTTGACCAAACATTTAATAGCTTGTATGGTGAAATGGAAGAGACACCAGCAACTCATTCTCAGGTTGGCACAAGGAAAGAAAGTCTGCAAAACAAGCAAGTGGAAGGTGGAGATTTGGACAAAGAAAACAGCCTTCAACCTGATGACGTTATTGAGATATGTCAGTCTTTCAACACTCTGCATACTATCTTTGCAAATGATCAGTTTGCCATTTATGAGGAGGATAAAGCAAAAGTTGACAACTTGAAGGGCATGGCCAGAGTCGAGTCTGAGAAACTAGTTGCTACTAAAGAAAAGCAAATTGAGCACACAGCAAGGGTCGAGTGTCATGTGGAAACAGAAGAACCCACAGAACGCACGGCAATGGTGGAGTGTTCAACAGAAGCAGAAAATCTAGAGAAAGAAATTGACAATGTGCCAAAAAATCTCCACATAGAGTCTACAGCAGGAGTCGATGCACATGTGGATATAGAGGATTTAAAAGAAGAGATGGGAGTGAGCCCTGAACTGATCGACTTAGAGCACACGGCACAGGTCGAGTCTCAGGTGGTAGCAAAAGACATCGATCATGAGCACACGGCAGAGTTCGAGTCTCATGAAGAAGAGAAATTAGTGAAAGAGGAGCCAACGGATCAAAGTAATAGTAATCCGGTAGAATTGAAAGCAGAGAACACAGCAACAGTTGAGTCTCTGGAAGTGGTAGAAGATGGAGGTAAAGTCCCAACCACTTCAGCAATTGAGACAGTTGAAGTCCAGGGGACATTTCCATTTGATCCTGGAATTTAATTAGGACAGTACAACTGCTAGATACACTAATACCCCAGGAAAGGATTGCAATGCAACTGAAGTATAGCAATGTCTTGCAGGGGAGGGAAGTAGTGTATGGATATTTGGAAAACCAAGAATGATCAGACAGAAAAAACAGTAAAAAGGGTGACTGTGGACTGGTTTAGTGTCAGACCGCAATCTAAAGGGAGAAACCCTTGTATACAGAAATGATGTTGTGAAGAGATAGGTTTTCCAGTGTGTCAAGGCAACAGAGAGGTCTATAGACACAAAAGGAGAAGACTGGGAAGGGAGAACCCAGGTGTGGTGAAGGGATAAAGCACAAAGAGAATATCCCAGGACCAGAGACATACCTATAAGGAAAATGGAGTTGCAAGGCAGATTTCGTCTAGTGATTCCTCATATGGTACGAAGTCCTCAGTAATGATTATTGTTCCAAGGCAAGGAAAAGGGCCTAGGGATATACAAATTACTTTGAGGTACCATGGTCCAAAATCCTACAGACAGGTGCATATACAGTGACTGGAAATGAAGAGCCAAGGGACAGGTTTAGTCATTTGTTTACCAAGGGATAAAAACTCTAGGTGAAAATGGCATTGACTTGACGACTACAAAAGAAATGGTACTGGCAGAGACAATAGAGTTCAGTCAGTTCACCAAGGTAGTAGACATGCACATCCGTAAAGACGGAGATTTCCTGTCTGTTGAAAACTTAAAAGAAAACTTGGGGGAATTGAAAGTTTGTACCCCTGGGCAAAGGATCGATATGGACTGTTTCGCAGGAGATATAGCAGGTATAATGGTGTTTTTCTGGACTGTCAGTACAGATTGACCAGAAAAACAGCCAGGCTCTATAAGAAGTAACGGAGGGTTGATGAAGGAGTCACAATAAGAACCACATGGTGATTGAATAAGATTCTTAATACCCGCAAATGCTGGATTTCCTTAGAATAACAACTCCAACTATTGGGGATGTTCATGGTCAAGTAGGATATGGGAACGATTGCTCCAGTATTTAGAATCCTGCATGGCTGAGGACCCATTTCATGTCAACTCCCTAGGGGGGATGGCCTATTTTATAAAACCGGGGGGAGTGTAGTAGATTTAGGTACGATCTCTCCGAGGGGCGAATCAAGTACAGTACCGGGTGGATTCCGGGAATTACATCATTCGCTGGATCCCAGCTTATCAGTGTCTTCCAGCGGCGAGACTGGAACCAGCCGCTTTTACTATGGATGACGCTAATGGAGATAGACGTAGAATTAACCTAGTGAAAGACAATCGGTGGTAATCGAGGTTCGAAGACCTTTTATCATTGGAATCCAAGGTGGCAGCTTGGACCAAAGACAGGTAAGAACCCAGTTTTACCATAGACCTGAGCGTGTTAGTATTTAGTTTCTACCCCAAGAATGATTGTAGAACAGATCTTGGTTACTAAATTGATCTAGGGTTTCTATTCATACCATGTAAAGCATAGGTATGCATAGAAGATAAATTATACCTTTTTGGCAGGTTTACAGAATTAAAAACCCTTAATTTTTTCTGCAAGGTTTGTTTGACCTTGAATACACGGACAAGTTGAGTGACATATCAAAAGCTTCAGATGATCAGGTTCACAACCAATCAAATCAAGAGACCCCGGCGTAAACAGGCATTTACTGTATACTAGGTAGCTAGTACACGCTGATAAAAGAGTAATAAAGCGTTCACACCTGCATTTGCTGCTTGAATTGTTCTTGTTTCGTTCACTTTGGTTTCGCACTTCACGGTAGGCAGAATGCCACTTTTCGCGGTGTCAAACAATTTCTCGAACATCCTGCTCTGTAAATAAATAAGATGATATGAAAGAATTATGCCTGTATCAATCTATGCTGTTCTGGTGTCGTAAATCTTTAGAAAATTCTCAAATTTCAATGAATTCTGAACGTCCTCACCTCGATGAATCGGCGTACTACGAAGAGAGACCGGTATCCGGTCACGTGGTAGAAATGCCGTTGATTGGTTACAGTGCTTGTGACGTCATAATGAGGGAAACCCAAAGACAGACTGGTGTCACTCCACTCTATCCAATTTTAACATCCTGACCGAGCCTCCAGCTGCTCAACCGCATTGGTTAACGATATCAAACCATTGGTGCAGCGGCAGTTCCAGAATTTATGTGAGGGGTTCGAATATATACAAATGGGGGAAGGGGGGGGGGGGGGGGGGGTCATGATTTTCTTAGCTCTGAAGCAGCCCCCATGTCCACTCCATGGTGCACACTTGCCCGTATGTTACCGAACCCACAAGAAATTACGAATACCCGACATTTTTGACGTCGTCATTATGTACATTCAAACGTAATTAAGCAAGGTTGTAGCTACATAATAGCCTATACTTATGTCCAATATTTATAAAAGAAAAAGAAAAAAAAAAAAAAAAAAGAAAGAAATAGGCGTAGAGGATCTACATAGCCTACATTAACCCTTTCCCAAATAACACAATTTCAAGGTTGTCCAAAATGGAAAACTTCTACTTACGAGTAGTCAATGATATCAAAGGTTAACACAATTTACCACACAGTGACTCTTTTTTGACTCCTCACAAGATAATGACTTTGGAAAACATTTTGGAAATTAAGAAATTGCTTGTCCCAATCAATTTCTTTATCTCCCAAAATGTTTTCCAACAAAAACAGACAATTTAATTTTGTATAATTCCATTCTCTTTAAAATTTTGTCACCCGCATCATCTCTAAATTTGGGCCACTCTTTAACTTTTGGCTATCCGGTAATGCGCTAAGTTGATAAATAAAAGGCCTAAGATCTATATAGCATAAAATATTGAAGCTGAAGAAAAATATGCTGGTTGCAAGCATGCCCTACATTTGTATCAATGTTTTCTAAGGGACTTCAAAACCAGGCCTTGCTTGGGAAAAGGTTCTAAGCATACCTGCAGGCCCTTACTCCTTCAAACAATAATGCAACAGACTGTTCGTCAACGAAAGCTGTTAAATAGACAACATGGATGTTGAAAAGGAAAGGACTTACAACATAATTATCATTTAAATATAGAGACAGACGGATAAAATGCCGATTATCAGCATTTTCTTCTTTTGCCCAAAGGGTTGCCGTGTCTTGTTTGGAAAAGAGTTGAAGCACACACACACTTATTCTATAGATCTGGGTCCAAAACGCGTCTAATGCATTAAATAATTATTATAATGTATCTGTCCCACACCAATGACTCTTTTCGAGATCTCAATGTACAGAGCTGGCTTGGTTGCAAATCAATAACAAGAAGTTCTGCAGCAGCAACAACAACAACAACAACAACAACAGCAACAACAACAACAACAACAACAAAAAACAACAACAAAAACAACAACAAAAACATGAGATGTCGCTCCTTAATTATAACTACATTTAAGTGTTAGGTAGAGAATGTTTAAAGTAGAATCTATGCGAAATGAAATTTCAAATGCGTACAGCGCATTGAATGTTTATATCGCGTACAATCTCATGGAATCTACTATACAGAATCAATCTGACTTAGTGTTCGACAGCGGTTCATTGGAGACAGGGGCGTGGCTATGTATAGACGTCGCATAAACTAGCCGACAAAACGTTTATGCGAAATATAGCGGCAAAATTCGAAATATACTGCAATTCCATTGGTCGAAAAAGTAGGTCGAACACTAAGAAGAAATGAGGGAAGAAACTTTTTGCTGGTCACTACATCGTCCAACTTGAACCAAGGGGACACTGCACACTTGGCCCTCGAGCAGTCATTGGTCAGCGACAGGCGAGACTCGAAAATCGATGACGGTCAGCCTGAAGATTGACATCTGCTACCCAACAGTCGAGAATTCATCAAAAGCCGAATTACACAATCACGAAGAAATCGAATTTTTCACCCTTTTAATCCCCCGTCCTAGGTACCAGTAGTATAATGGCTCGCTCCCATCCAACCTGGGCATCGGACATCGGACAGCTCAGAGATACATGTACAATATCACTTTTTAAAATGCACCTTTTTTCTTTTTTCGTTCATCAAACCCTATGTTGTGGGTACTCATTGGAATCGTCTCATAGAGACGATTCCAATGAGTACCCACAGCATAGGGTTTGGAATTGAAATATAAAAGTTAGAATGTCTTAACCCTCTCTCATATTTTGCTCTGGGACATATTGCTTGCACGCATTGAGTAGCCTACCTGTAACCTCTAAATCCTTTACCCCAAACAAGATCTGCTGTTCACGTCCCATTAAAAAATCGTTTGAATCAATGAAGCAAAAGAAGAAAATGCTGATAATCTACATTTTCCCATTTTGCCTCTAATTTGCTACGCTATTTTGCACACACATTCTTACTTTACATACATCCATTTTGTTGTTTGCATCAGCTTTTTAAAGTGACATTTCACATTTATTTCATTTTTACAAGTATGTCTTGATGTAAAGATTGTTTATTCTAAAGCTTAGAAATGCTATCCTTTTTTTAAGTTGTTATCTATAAGCGAAAAATACGCCTTTAAAGCTGAGACAGAAATGACAAATTCTATATAAATCTAAACTGTTGTCCACAACAATTTGTTTAAATTTAGCACAAAAATATATATTTCTCGTAAACGGTTCAATATTTTGACTTGAAATATTCAGAATTTTCATAAGAAAATATGCTCTTTCAGATATAATAAAAGCGAAATTTATGTAAAAATAATCGTGAAATGTCACTTTACATGGAACATTTTCAATTTCTAAATTTCATTTAACATTGTCATTCGTTTCGATTTGATAGGGCAATGGCGTTAATCACGGGGGGAAATCATGTAGCACAGAATTTTCGATACATTTCAATAATTCTGTTAGTGTTTTACCGATTTGAAAACGGATTTTCAGAGAAAGCAGGAAAAGACAAGGAATTTCTCGAATACGAAGAATCTGTTAAAAGTTAGATGATAAAAAGTTATTGACGACCAACCAAAGACACGATGTATTATCACGTGACTTCGAATTTCCGATAATCTTCAATAACTTTGTCAATATTTTACCAATTTGAATTCGGTTTGAAGCAGAGAATGTGGACAGACGTCACGCATTAGATGGACGTGGTTGATTTTTGAAAAATCAACGGATAAAAAAGTTATTGAGTCTGATCAGTTTGTCAAATTTTGGATTCTTTACTTCTGACAATGCCCTGAAAGGTCACAGATATATACAGCATTACGGAGGAAATGAACTAAAGGGCAAAGATTGGTCAAACTAGATAGCTGTTGCAGACTACAAAACGGGTGTTAATAAAAATGGAATTTTTATGTATGTACAATTCATATAAGATGGAAAAATATTGAGGGAAAAGGAGTAAATGCTGGTCATTAGCATTTTCACCTCCACCACCTATGTTTCCAAACGCCTTTTCCGACAGGATGACTTCAACTGACATCTTGATAAAAGTTTAACAATAGGCCCCATAACTAGGGCACGATAGGTATTTTATTTACGTAAAATTATGAAGAATAAAAATCCATCAAGATAGAGCTTGATTTTCAGTCCATGTTATATAAAATTATAATCACCAAAAGGCATTTTCGAAATGCGTATTCACTTAACTATCTAAATCCATTGTCAAACAAGGGTCAATAATTATTCAGAATTGATATGAATCCTTTACACAAAGAACGTGTGTGGGGGCTGGTACAAAGACCGTCAGAAACGATTAAGGTATGCAACCCATCATTAGCACTAAAGAGCCAGGGGCGAAATTTGAAAAGAGCCAGAAATTCCAATTACAAAAATAAGCATTTTGAACGGTTTAGAATTTTGAATTAATGCATACTTATAGAAATAATTGACAAAAAAGTTCAAAATTACCTCCTTTGCATATGAATATAGAGTAAAATAATATTTGTTAATAACATTCTTCTTGAAGCATGATCTTGAAATCAGGCATAGTGGATCAACTTATGTGAAGTGTATTTACAAGTGTGTGTAATTTGATGCATTTCATATAGCTACAAAGTGGTGTTTTTAATGATGGGTTGTATACCTTAATCCATTTTACTTATGCTTATCACTTGAATAATTAATATTTTGCTTTTTCTTTTGAACTGAAACTTTTGTCTGTTTATCAGATTTATCTTGCGTTTCTTCCTTCGAAGTCCTTTTATTTGTATTTTTCTTCGAGCCTGTATGCTCTTTTGTTGATTTGTCTATCTTTGTTGATTTTGTGACCTCCTCTTTCGTCTTTGAGATGTGTTTAACCGCTTCCGTTATCTCAGACAACATGAGTTCTTGTTTCTTCATTTCTTCATTCAAATTGGAAATGTTCATGTCGAATTTTGTCCCTCGTAAATCCATCTTTTTGTGTAGAAAACATTGTGGTAAATGAAGAAATTGCTTGTCACAAGCAATTTCTTCATTTTCCACATTGTTTTCCAAAACCATTATCTTGTAAGGAGTAAAAAGGAGACATTGTGTGGTAATGGGTTAACCCTTTCTAATACAATTGCAGACTATCCCAAATTGAAGGTTGTTGCAAAAAAAGATTTAACGTTTTCAAAATTGTATTTATTATAAGCCGCAAACACAAGCGTGTTTGGTAAAGAAATAAATTCATTTTACTTATGCTTATCGCTCGTATTAATATTTTGCTTTTTCTTTTGAACTGAAACTTTTGTCTGTTTATCGGATTTATCTTGCGTTTCTTCCTTCGAAGTCTTTTTATTTGTATATTTCTTCGGGCCCGTATGCTCTTTTGTTGATTTGTCTCCTTTTGTTTGTTTTGAAGCCTCCTCCTTTGTCTTTGAGATGTGTTTAACTGCCTCAGTTATCTCCGACAACATGAGCTCTTGTTTCTTCATTCCTTCATTCAGATTGAAATGTTCATGTCGAAATTTATCCCTCGTGTTTGTTAAGTCGAGTTTAATTTTCTTGTACTGGAGATCTATTTGAGTTTTTAGAGTTGCGATCTCTAGTTCTTTCTGTGTTATAAACTTTGATAATTTGTTTATTTCATGCTCCCTCCTTTGATTTTCTTCCTTCAATTTATCGTTCTCTTCCTTCAACCGATCCGTATCGTCAGCGAGTGTGTTCGATTTTGACATCGATTTTAGTTTCTGATTTTCGCGAGTTAGTTTACGTATTTTCTCATTCTGAGCTTCCAGTTCCGCTCGTAGCTCAGTCTGCAGTGTTTTCAGATATTCACATTCAAGCGACACTTTTGACAAGTTCGATAACTCCCTCTTCAGATGTCTGACAGATAGTTCGTGAGATCTCTCAATCTTCCGTATACGGTCTTCAAACTCTGATCTAATCTCATCTTTAATCCGAGATTCCCTCGCTTCAAACTTTGCGTTCACAATTCTCATGATTCGGTCCGTGTCATTTTCGATCACTAGCTCTATATCCGATGCACCGCCAACTTCATCTGCAGGCTGTAGAGAGAAAAAATATACGGGCTAATCTGTTTAATGCAAAACACGATTTTCGGATAATCAAAAAGTATGTTTATCAATTTAAACACAAATGCCAATTTTAATAAATTATTCTCCTCTACCTAATTATAGTCAAAAAGAATCAAACACTTCAATGCTGTCGACTGCTAAAGTACCAAAAAACGCACAGCCAAAACTGTCTCGGTTTGATCACACTTAACATCATGTATAGAACCATTGCAAGTACCTAATACAAGCTTTATGTACTTAATTGAAGAGCTGAAATATATCGAAAGAAAAGTAGATACTGTTCAAAATACAGTATTTTCTCATTTCTTCTCACACTAAATCTGTCATCTGCACCATCATTAACATTAGACTAGTCAAAAACATCGTTCATGAAAGTGTGTTTAGCCTTTAACCCATTACCAAACTGCAAAATTTTAGGCTGGTCCAATTTGAAAGCTGCTGCAGACAACAAAGATGATGATAATAAAGACATGATTTGTGTAAAATATGGCACAGAAAATATTGAGACAAAATGAGAAACTGCTGGTTATCAGCAGTTTCTTCTTTTGTCCTAATGTTTTCCCAAGCCTTTGCCATTAGAGACGTCAAAACCAGGTCTTGTTTGGGAGAGGGTTAATCCTTCATAAAACAATCCGAGTTGGACGACTTCAGTTACATTTTAATTTTTTTCTAAAACAACATTCAATTTAACTGACTGTCTCTAGTTTTTTATCATTGGGGGAAGGATACAGCGTGGAATTGTGCGGTCATTTGATGGTTGTAGCTCACCTGTGAAACGACGAACGTTCTCCCTCGTTCTTCCAGCGTGAACGCTCCGATTGAGTCAATGCTACTTGGTGCTGTAATAAATAAAAGACCCAGAATATGATAAATCATTTTTAAGTCTTTCCCAAACGGCAGAATTTTAGGGTGATCCACTTCAAAACCTGTCACAATTGACAAAATGGATGTTATTAAGATAGGTTTTGTGTAAAATATGGCACAGGAAATATTGAGACAATAGGAGAAACTGCTGGTTATCAGCAGTTTCTTCTTTTGTTTCAATGTTTTCCCAAGTCATTTATATTAGGGACGTGAAAACCAGGTCTTGTTTGGGAAAGGGTTAATCATTGCAACACAGTGACGATTTTTGACGCCTCTCAAGAAAACTGCTTCGGAAAAATTTGTGGAAGCAATTTCTTTATCATATGCAATGATTCCTAAACCTAAATGAATTGATTTTTAAACTTTAATCACCTTGAAATTGCGTCTGTTGCAGACGACTTGAAACAGTCTTACTTTCAAATTGAAACAGTCCAAATAAGAATATTGTCGTCTGGTAATGGATTAAAGGGCAAAGTTTCAGGATAATCAGGAGTGAAGTACAGTAAACATTGAAAAAAAGAGGGAAAAAAGAAGAAGATGCCTTACTTTTGATTCTTAGTATATCCGGCTCGGCCCCTGCCATGTCTATTTCATGCTATTTCTGTCTGTTATAACGATCTGAAACGATTTTATTCAATTAATTGTGACGTAAATTCGGACAAACAAACAGTATTTAGTAGGTGTTGTTATAAAATCTTCGGCTTGAATCAAGTCGTAGTTACAAAGTTTTATGACAACGCCCACGGTTCATCAAAACATAAAGTAAACCCAGTCTATTTTAAGCACAAAATTCACTGCCATTACCCATTACCAAACCGAACGTGACCCATTACCAAATGACAAATTCTAGACTTGCCTAAATTCAAAGATGTTTCAAACGACAATTTCAAGTGAAAACCTTATACGATTTGTTCTTTTGGAGTAGAAAACATTGTGGGTAATGAAGAAATTGCTTGCCACAAGCAATTTCTTCATTTTCAACATTTTTTTTCCAAAGTCTTCATCTTATGGGGTGTTAAAAGGCGTCGATATGCAGGAATGGGTTAACCCTTTTCTAAATGAAAACAAATATACTGTTCTAAATTAAAAGCTGTAGCAGAATGCAAAGTGGAATTATGCATGGGAAGGGTGTTTGTGCAATATAGCACAGAAAATATTGAGACAGAAGGAGAAAATGCAATCTAACGGTATATTCCTCTTTCATAACAAAACTTTCCCAATCTTCAATACCAAAGCACGATTGAGAAAAGGCTGAAATCAATTATTTAAATCATAACAGTAACAACACAGAACAACAAATGATAAAGTCTATACCGGTAAATCCATTACGTCAAATAAATGCCTAGAACTATAATAAAATTATGTGAATGTGAAAAAGTTATACATGTATAAAATAGTCTTGATGAAGTCTTACGGTACTAATGGGCAAAGGAGATACATAATTATATGGTTCATTTCTAGCAACTACTCCGTCAAAACCAGGAATAATCCTAATGGGAGAGGATAAGCAGAACTATCAACTTGGCTTGAAACAATAGGCCATATTCATATTGGCGAAGTAAATTAAGACATTTCTTCAAATTCATTTATCCTTTGTGTAGCGTTTAACCTTTTCAGAAACAATACTGGATTTGACGATCATGGTAAAGGGAAATGAGACACTGTTGAAGATCTACATTTCCCCATTTTCTGCAATATTTTCGATATAGCCTAAGTAATCATTTACACTAATTCCACTTTAATAATAAACATCTAAATTGGACATTACGTCGTCTACTGTATTTGTAATGTTGACTAAGTCTGAAAGGTCACTGTTTTAACCCTTTCCCAAACAGCGAAAATTTGGACTTTTCCAATTTAAAAGCTGCTTCAGGGGAAAAAATTAGTATAAGTTTATATGCATTTTCTGTACAATATAGCATGGAAAATATTGAAACAAAAAAGTTATCAGCAGTTTCTTCTTTTGTTTCATTGTTTTCCCAAGCCTTTTCTATAAGGGAAGTCAAAAGCAGGTCTTGTTTGGGAAAGGGTTAAGAAAGGTTATATAATCTGGAATCTACAGATGGTATACTCACTTATCATTTTTTCTCAATTTCGAGAAACAAATAAATCCAAAATGGAATACAATTTAAAGTCTAATATATCACTTCAAAAGTCAAACACACAGTCGTAAACAAGAAACTGTTCAGAAAATCATAGCACTAAATTCTCCCTGTAAGTTCACGGACATTTTACCTGATTCACGCCGCCCTGAGTGTGACCAGGTAATTGTAATCGATTCTATATTGCGTTTCTGAGAAACATCACCGTATTTCACCGTCACTGCTTCATAAAATATTGAATACGGGCGATTAACACTTTGTATGCTCTTCCGACTTGGAATGACAAAAGTAGGCCTACAATTTCTCAACTATACAATGGACAAATTGGTCGGTTGTGAAATAGAAAACTGAAATGTAAAACAAACGCCTTTGGTCGTATTCAACAGCATTTCTGTATTGATTTTCTAAATCCAAATTACATTACAATTCATCTGATTGGACGAGACGTTTGTCTCGGCCAATCGGATGGATTGTTCTGTAATTTCAAAGGTAAACTTGGAACATCCCTGGAATAGCGATGGGAATTTTCATTGCTAATGCAAATGTACCATGATTACTTTAAAGTGACATTTCAGGATTTTTTGTCATAAATTTTACTTTTATTTTCATCTGAAAGAGCATATTTCCTCATGAAAATTCTGAAAATTTCAAGCCAAAATATTTCCCCGTTTACAAGAAATCTATATCTTTGTGTTAAAATTGAACAAATTGTTGTGGACAACAGTTCGGATTTATATGCAATTTATTGATTATGTCTCAACTTTACATGTGTGTTTCTCGCTTATTGGCAACAACTTCAAAAAACTAATAGTAATTATACTCATTAGAATAACCAATCTTGGCATCAAGACATACTTTAAAAATTTGAAATTGGAATGAAATGTCCCTTTAAACGTTCGTTATGGAACTGATTCATTGAATAAAGAGATTACATTGCTGATACGTTATTGTGGTTTTGATAGCAAACCGACGTAATTCTATCTATTATTGAGATGGTAGCGGTTATTTTATAATTCTCTATTAAATAGCATGAACACTGAATATATGTTTGATCTGTCAGGGAAACAGTACTAGTATTCTATTTTTAACAATTTGAGACAACATTGCAGATACCTTACATTGGTTTTGTAAGCAAATCGACGTAATTCTATCGGTTATTGAGATGATCGCGCTTATTTAATATCCTCTTTTATAAATCATACGAAACCTACTGTGTTTGATCTGCCACGTCTATGTTCAAGTAATAGGTATTCGCTTTATTAAACCTTCGAGACAACATTGCTGATACCATACAGTGGTTTTGAAAGCAACGGACGTAATTCTATCGGTTATTGAGATGATCACGGTTATTTTATATTCTCTATTATAAATCATACGAAGCATGTTGTGTTTGATCTGTCATGTCTATCGAGAACCTCGTAACTACAGCTTAAAATGAGCTGATGTTACGAGGTCTTCGATGAAAAGCGACGCTATGTTCCAGGGATAATTATTCTCTTTTTTTTTAATCCTTTCCCAAACAGTGACTGGCTTTCTTTAAGGTACATCTTTTTTTAGAAAACATTGAGAGAAACGAACAAAATACTGTCGATCACCGATCAGAATTTCCTAATTTTCTTCAGATATTTCCTCCACAATGGTCTGGAAATTACTAAATATAGATCTAAGGTATATTTTTTCCCTCCGATTCTCAATCAAACTTAAACATTTTTAAAATCGTTTTCTTTTTTGGAAATGTTTAACAAATTGCTAAGTAAGAACTATTATTTTTAAAGAGACCCATGTGGTTTACATGTACGCTTCTGCTTCAATTAAGGCTTTTGATCATATGCTTTTGATCTTAGTGCTATAACATTTTTCTGCGATGAAAAGATAAGGGAAATATCGATCTTTTAGGACAGAATATTTGAATGTAGTCAACAATTTCTCATAATACCATATTAACGGTGGATAATCACGTGATTCAATATTTTCAGAAAATCTTCAATAATTTTGTTAATATGCGACCGATTTGAATTCGGTTTAAAGCAAAGAATGTGGACTGACGTCTCGCATTACATGGACGTGGTTGATTTTTTTAGGAAAAAAAACTGATAAAAAGTTATTGAAGATAAACCAAAATTTTGGTTTATCTTCAATAACTTTTTTATCAGTTGATTTTTCAAAAATCCAACACGTCCTGCTTATTCAGGACTGGCATTTTTCCACCTTCT
Organism: Fragum sueziense; assembly: GCA_963680895.1. NCBI lineage: Eukaryota > Metazoa > Mollusca > Bivalvia > Cardiida > Cardiidae > Fragum > Fragum sueziense. Next base: position 42,685,302 of record OY804597.1, read on the forward strand.
CTGCTTCAAACCGAATTCAAATTGGTCAAGTATTAAAAAAGATATTGAAGATTATCAGAAATTCTGAGTCGCATGATTATGATTATTCACCGTGATATTGCAGAGGCTGATGCCACTGTGTCCCTGACTTTTCTGCACCAGTGTTACAAGAGTATGAGACAAGAGGTGGTTCCGATATTCTGAATTTGTTATTCCATATCCAAAGCCTATGTTGTGCAAGGGCGGATCCAGGATTTTTTGCCAGGGGGGGGGGGGTCCAAGCCCAAGATTTTTTCCGGGGGGGGGGGGGGGGTGTCCAAGCCGAAATTATGCCTTAAAATGTAGTAAATATGCAACGTTACACTAGATTTATATAGTCAAAATTAAATTTTCGGCCAATGCTAGGGGGGGGGGGGGGGGTCCGGACCCCCTGACCCCCCCCCCCTCTAGAACCGCCCATGTTGTGGGTACTTGTTTGGATCTTCTCGGTGAGACGATATTCACATGAGTACCAACATCATAGGATTTGTTTACCAATAAATGAAAAATAGCATTTTGGGATGTTTTCACTCCCTCTTACGTGTATAGATCTCACTGGTGGTGAACTCGGCCAAAGCCAAGGACGTTTTTCGCTACAACAAGGTACAGATATTTCGCTTTTAAATGTGAGTTCAAAGATCTGATTGGATAGTTTTTTTCTAATAACAATAAATTTGTTCTAAAAATAGATCGGGTTTATGATATATATTGACAAACCGTCTGTGTTGTTATAAAATCTCGTAACTACGGCTTTATCGAAGCCGTAGTTACGATATTTTATAACAACACCGACGGAATACTATGATCTCGAAAAAACGTCCCACGCTTGGCCGAGTTCACCACCAGTGGATCTATGGCTTTGAGTACTACCTTATTCAATCTGAGCCGCCAGCTTCCTATCCATTGTGGACGATTTAGTAGATGACTCGTCTACAGAAGAGAGACTTGTAAAAAGCAAGAAAGGACATTGCCTCTGAAATCGGTAATAGAACTCACAATCCATTGACTGATAGATAGACAGACAACAGAGACTGCAGGCCGACCAGAATTAATACTTTTTTCATACATTCAACCAGTCTGTCTCTTTCTTATGAATGCGACTCAGATATCAATTGAAATCTCCTCCGGACAGCACAACGAATTACACTCGACACTCGTTGTTTCAAAGTCAGAGGGGCCGTAAACTACTTACCTTTATATCCGGAGTTCGACTCACCCGATTTTGTTCAGCTACGATTAAAATGACATTTGACCACTTCTGTTACGATTTATCAAGTATGCCTACGTTCACATTTGAAAGATAGTCCTACTATCCTTCAATGGCATTAATGTTTCAAAATTATATCATTTGATATTTTGATAGTCTGTCCAATGATGAGGACGGGACCAGATTTTAACTTCAAATTGAGCAGAAATTCGACTCATCCGATATCGAGTATCAAATGTATATGGTAAAGATTATTGTATAATATTGTTGAAGATAAAAGTTTGAGTGAAGGACAGAAAATGTTTATCATCACATTACCTTCTTTTCCATTGACGATTTCCTCCTCTGTGAGTTTTAAAAATCCTAAATATGTGATTTCATCCAATGATTAAATTCGTGTTCAATAAAACAGAGAGATGGCTTTTATTTTCTAGATTCCGTGAGCCTTTATAGACCTTTTTATCATTTTCTAATAAATTATCAGTTTCAAGTTTTAGGTAAAGTTAACTACTTCAATTTAAAGCCTGAATTTAAGAACCTAAGCGTATTCAACCGACTTTAAACTAGTAATAAAAAGAAAAGAAATGAAACCGCATTACCTTAACAAAAGTCGTTGAAATAAGTAGATATCAAACACTGTGGGATAAATCCAGTATATGTATCAGATTTGAGTATTTGTGATCATCATTTTATTGTCGAAATCAAATTTGTAATAGTAAACAATTCGGCCATTGACCTTTTTGTCAAAAAAAATCTGATTGACGTCAGATTTAAATGTCATTAGCCTACCCTCGTGCGTAAGAGAATTTATGGAAATGATTAATCTTAAAAATTGGCAAATTAGAGAAAAAAATATTACTAACCCATCAAATAGGCATAGCTCTTTTAGTACTTGGTTGTATTATTTACCTCCGACATTCTCCAACACTAAAACATCATAATATTCAAATTTAAAACAATGGCGACGTGCAACGGAACGTGATTCAACGCCTTACGTAAATATACGTAACTGAAAAACATAGATCTAAACCTATGCGCGCACGTCTACTTCAAAACAATGTTCTAAAAACATATACATGTATGATTAGTGCGTTATCTACATAATCTCGAATGATCCTAGGCGACCGGTCATATTGGGACCCAGAGTGCCTATCTAACCCTTTCCCAAACAAGACCTGGTTTTGACGTCCTTGCAACAAATGGCTTGAGAAAACATTGATGCAAAAGAAGAAAGTGCTGATAATCAGCACTTTCTCCTTTAGCCTCAATATTTTCTGGGCTGTATAATACACAAAGCCTATTTCAAACAACATCAATGTTGTTGTCTTCTGCTGCTTTCAAGTGCCTTAACCATACAATTTTGCTATTTGGGAAAGGGTTAAACTGAATAATTTATGGATCTACTTGTGGGTTATTCATCATGTGAAAAAGGGGAACTTCAAACAATTGTGAAAAGTGGCTAGAACTACCATAGTCGACGCATTACGTAGACCAAAATGAAAAAAAAAACATTAATCACAGACACAGATACTGAGCACGGTAGGCTAAGTAAGGTAGTCTATCCGTAATGAGATCCACGCTATGTCGGAATTATTCTGGCGAAGTCGAAAACATTCGGCGGTGGAACTTTCCACCGCCGAATGTTTACGACCAAATTCCACCGCCGAATGTTTACGACTGCGCTCGAATAAGTTCGGATGCGTAACGACGCCGCTCGAAAAAAAATCCGATGTTGCAACTTACTTTACTTGACATCCTCATTTTCCAAAATATCAAATCGATACGGATCCTCGTCCTAGCTTGGATATCCTAGGGTATGAGCTACGCTACATATCATGTAGCGTAGCTCATACCCCAGGGTATCCGAGGATGTATGGGTCCGTGCTGCTACATATTACAATGAAGGGGCTGTTAGACATCTGCATTGCCCTTGATCAGACTGTGCCTATATACACAGTCTTATCAGGATCGTTGTTGGTCTCAAATGCCTCGAGTAACCCTTTTCAAGAACCCAGTTTACATAAAATAGGCCTAACACTTAGGCTACGATTTTCGAAATATCTTCTCTTTTTGTGCTTAGTCACATGTTTACCAAGAATTTTAAGTTTTATTCCGGGTGAACTCGGGGACATCGTTGTAAACATCGTACTTTGTGTGTGTTTCATTGCTCTTTTAAATTATTCATGAACCCATAGCCCTGGAGAAAATGTGAGTAAACATGAATTCTACGAGACACAAAAACAATTTTCCGGACCAACGACAGTTGAAATTTGGGTTCAAGAACTCGTTCCAATGGCATAAAGTCTTCTAGTCTTTCCGAAACAATGTTTACTGTTTTTAAAAAGTTAAAAAGATGCTTCGGGAGATAAAATGGAGCCATTAGTAGACAGCAAAATTTTAAACTGGTCCAAAGTCAGAGATGTTGCAGACGACAATTTCAAGAGAATGAAAGTTTACATTTTCTATCTTTCTGGATAGAAAATATATTGAAATATAAAGCAATAATTGCTTATTACAAGCATTAACTTTATTTCCTGAAATGTTTTCCAAAACCTTAATCTTGATTGGCAAAAAAATCATCATCAATTATTAAGAAGTTATCTGTGAACAATACAGATCTTGATCAGACTACGTGTACGCAGGCTGATCTGGATCCACCATGCTGGTCTCAATAAGCCGTGTGGTTCTGTTCGCATATTTCCGCTCATTTAGAATGATTAGGCTGCTATACCTTAAAATTGTTATCACGTGTGATCATTTGCGTGGATTCTGTCATTAACCCTTTCCCAAACAAGACCTGGTTTTGACGTCCCTAATAGAAAAGGCTTGGGAAAACATTGAAACAAAAGAAGAAACTGCTGATAACCAGCAGTTTCTCCTTTTGTCTCAATATTTTCTATGTCATATTTTACACAAATTATATCTCTAATAACTTCCATTTTGTCATTTGTGGCAGTTTTTTAAGTGGATCACCTTCAAATTTTGCTGTTTGGGAAAGGGTTAATGCGGAATGATTCAGCAGAAATCTAAATAATGGGACAAGTTTTAATAAATTAAGAGCTGCACTTTCCCTGGGGATAAACTGGCAAAGTATTTGAATCTGGAAAATTGTCCTCATCCATTTCCCAAACGAGGCCTTGTTTTGACGTTTCTAATAGAAAAGGTTTGGAAAACATTGAGTCAAAAGGAGAAAATGCTTATAATCATTGTTATATTGAATTGAATTGGTAAATTGTGTGTAACATGTATGTATATTTGTGAAAATTGGATAAATGAATGAAAAAAGCACTTTCTTCTTTTGACTCAATATTCTATGTGCTATATTGTACATACACCGTATCTTTAATAACAAATATTTTGTCGCCTAGTTTGTGTTAATGCCCCTTTCAACATATCGTGACGGCTGGAGCATCTTACTTTACTGTTGATTCTTGGAATTTCTCTAACCAGGTCTACCAGGTGCATATCAAATTTGAGCCTCCAGGTGCTCTCTCACATGGATCTGGGATTCATATTCATTGTTGGGAGACAAAATTATTGACTTTTGTTAAATGACAGAAAGGATATTGGCCAAGTCGGGTTGCGAACTCGCGACCCCAGGATTGACAGTCAGATGTTACCGACTGAGCTATCTGTGTTCGGTACTGTATCCAGATGCCGTTTCATTTATAATATTCGTGTGTCAAAATAGTGTATTTTGTTTTATGTTCCATATCAAACTTAAAAAACGCTTAATATCCCTATAACATACTACTCAAAATTTGCTAAGGATCACTTTTTTAAATGTTGATATTTTTGTACAAAACTTCCAACTTACGTGCAAAGTGGTTTAAATGTTAGAGCTATGACTTCTGAATAAGATTCAATGATGATTGTTTTATTTCAAATCTCACATCGATAGTTTCGTGGCATAGAAAAGGGGTACCCCTAAAATGAAAATGTTCTTACATAGGCCAAAACTTACAACTATTTACACAAAATTGAAATGTTCGATTTTTTGTGTTTTTACAATATTTTTAAGCATTATGCAGTCCTCTGTGACCTTTTAATGGTCTTTAAGACTTCATTGGCAACATCTAGCTGCTCGCATGGGCACAGAGAACAACTCATGTTTAAGCACCTCTTAGAGATCATAAATTCTCCGTGGTATTTATTGTTGAGATTTAATTTTGATTATGGGTTCATATCGGATGACTACTAAAAGTTTTGAGTCTTAAACAATGGTATATCGGTAAATCAAAGTCATAAAATTGGTGATAAGCTCATACATGTGCGGTCTGTTTGAAAACCATAATTATAATCATAAATTCTTCAAATGGTAAAGTTTTGGTGGATCATACTGTAAAAATACTGAATGAACCCCCTGGAAGATAAAAACACAATTTGTGCGTTTTCCTGACCTATGATCATTCGGCAGCATGCAATGAACGAACACGTGATAAAATTGAACAAAGTCAGTAGGCCTAAATCTAACCACAGCTTATTTTCACCAACATGTACTGAAATTACAAAGACAAACAGAAATTCATTGAAGGCTTCTGAGAAGACTTCTTACACCAACGCATGCATAGAAACTTGCTGATAATAGCCGTTTCAGACATGAGTAACGTTGGGTCTTTAGCTGTATCTGACTATGGAGAAAGCTTGACACACATGCTCTTGGTAACTAAACTTTGATTGATGAACGGTATAGATCTAGAATGAGAGCTTAGATACTGAAGAGGTTAAGCATTATTTGCAAGTAACTCCATCGTTTTGTATCAACAAAAACGCCGATTTCCGAAATTAAGGTACATCAGTGACGTCATTCATGTGAGTGATACTATGTACAGGGTGTGGCACTCAAGCTCAATATTTAACAATGGATCGTGTTATCTGTGCTTTCAACGATCCATATGTCAACATTTTAATCCTCTGTGCGAATGCAGGATGCGCTTTACAAACTTTGGACTAGATGGTTAATGGGGTTCCGGAATCTGCCTTACAATCACAAGAAAATACAGATGAAACATTCCATGTCATTTTAAAGGGTAGAGGGATTGTCAATCGTAGACTTTACGTTGTTTTTGAAAAGAAAAAGTGGAAAATTTGTGATGTGGACAAAAATCCGAATTTTCGCCATAACTATAGAAACATTCATTTTTATGGGTACCTCTTTTGCATGCCTCGTGACTGTTTTATCCAAAGCAACTCAACACGAAGACATATAAATTAATATTCATAAATGGTTATTCTACCAAGCAAAGTAATTTACAGGGTAATATTTAAAATTGTGTAAGAAATATAATTGTTTCAAGAAGTGATCCTTGGCAAATTTTGAGTAGTATATATATATATATATATATTATGTTCACTACATGTATGTTGTGCAACCAGGAATCCGTGACCTCGGAAGAAAGGAAAGTTTGATTGAGCAGAAAAATTAAAAGCAGATACAGGTGATGTCGTGGCATTTCTTAGTCTTTTTTGGAAGTAATCAGGTGCAGAAATGTGATTTTATCGATGTCTAATCTAAATTTCTGGCAGTCCTGTGCCTCCATGCGTTTCGAAAAGTAATCACCTGCGCACAAGCCTACCATACCCGAGAAATAGTGCCACAGAGATGTGCTTGTATCGATGTTAAAGATAATAAAGATTTGAAGATTATTCTGGCATTCTGTGGATCCATAACTTTAGAAAAAGATTTTTGCTAATATCGATGTCTAAGCTAAAGTTCTGGCATTTCTTTGTCTCCATATTTTTCTAAAAGTAATCACCTACGCACAGACTGTGGCCAAGCTACCCGAGAAATAGTGCCCTAGAGATTTGCTTGTATTGAAGTTGGTGATGAGCTTCATCATATATTTATAATGTTTATCGATACGGACAGTGATTGGAACATTTTTATTGGAAAATGTTCAATCTTCTCATACAACAGAAATTATTGGAAAACAATTTCTTGACCCTTTCTCAGACTTGGGCCTGTCAGTGCTGCCTGATATTGATGACTTTAATCCATTACCAGACGACATTTTTTTTTGGACCGTTCCAAATTCAAAGACGTTGCAGACGACAATTCAAATGGAACGAAATTTTACTTTTTAGGACTTCTTGGCTAAAAAATATTGATGTATCCTGGTTACAGACCCCTATCTGCAGTTATAATGCATCTAAAATCTGTTATGTTAACTGTATCCCAGATTCAATGGGGTTAGCCTGTTCAAGTATTGAAGAGATAATGTCTTCTCAATCCTTGCATATGCTGTATCAGTTTATTTCTATCCTATGTTGTGGGTACTTGCAGCATGTACATTTCTTTCTTGTATGCAGTTTCCTGTATAATTATTCACTCCTATCTCTTGGGGTCAGTCTATGCATGTATTTCTGAGGCAGCCGCTGTAAGAAATCCTTGTGCACACTGTGATAATCTCTGCCTTAGCCCTGTGTTGTAGGTACTAGCATACACGAAATTAATCATATGCTGCAGACCTTGTTTACAAATATAGGTCTGCAAGCACAGTAATACACATCGTGTAACCAGATCTTGTAGATTTATTAAGGCATCGTGGTCGTTTGAAGTCTATAATTGTCGTTTTCTTGATCGGAATGCCGGAATCCATCATATTCGATGCTCAGCTGTGTCCGATTTTGATCGTCGATTTCTCGCTTATTTTGTTATCTGCAAGGCATGACAACTATTGCATTTCATTTCATGAATGTTATACTTAACTTAGAAATCGCTGTCAAGGTCTGACACTCGCTAATATTGTTGCATTTCTCGTTAAAAAGTCAAACTAGTCTTGCTGCATATTCTCCATTTTTACCGGGTGTGTATTGGATTCGGTGACCCGTGAAAAGATGCATATTGTGTAGAAAGTTTGTTTATATCACGTGATCGTCAAGGTCAATTTTACTATAATCGTAGTAACCTAGTTAGGAGAGTTTGGACAGTTCATTTTACTGTGTATTTTAATTTTCTTTTAGAATTATTTCTATAACTTAGAGAAATCTATCGGAGCCATTTTAGTCGTCTACGGTGACCAACGACGTCGCGACCAGTTTTTCGGGTCGCGACCACTTTTCTGGCCGTACGTCCAACTTTCTTGGTCGTGACGTTGGTCGCGACCAATAATCTTGGTCGCACGTGCCGTTCTAGTATAAATACGGACCGGAATTTTGGTCACTAGCTCAGTCCAGTCCCGGAGGTTAAGGAACTAACGTCATATCGTCATTTTATTTGCACCCTACCAAATATTGTTAAGAATAGAGAGAATTGTATCTAAAACATTGTGAAGAAAGAAGAAATTAAATACTAGTCATTGATATTGAAACTTAAACTGCTGTTTTTTCGTCCTTTACAATACCAAGACTGAGCTCACTTTTGGCCACAACCCTCCGGCGACAAATAACAGTGTACATCCAGTGAATCCAGCTGATTATAGAGAGATAAGAGGCTTGAGAAAGAGAACCCCACTGTCCCCTGGCACGTTACATAATTTTATGGTGGCAGCGGTGTGGGATTTAATATCCCCAGAGAAACGAACTAGAGATGTCTGAATCAGAAGAGGAGACAGAAGTTTTCTTTAGAAGCCCTAGAGGAGAAGGCAGTGACATACACTGTGTAGAGGAACTTACTGGAGATGACAGACATAGAGAGTCTATGCAAGGTTTGAACAGACTAAGATCAGCTGATAAGCAGAAGATGAGTGACATGCAGACCAAGGTAGATTTCCTATTAGAAGCTGTTAAGAATCTCACTCAAGTTATCCAAGTTATTCAGCAGCAAGCTAACAGCAATCTGAATTCTAGTAGTAGTCCAGTAGCTTTAACCAGCACCATCCAAGACAGTATTCTCCAGATTAGACTGCTTAGTACAGATCCTCAGGAAGTCGGGCCAAGCCTAGGTTGTGAACAGCCTGTCCGGGCAGCACATGACCAGACCAGCTTGCTTAGCCAGAACCGACAAACAGAGAGACGAGGAGGAGGTGATTTTGACCCCGTTACAATGGAGCGACACCAGCGACTAGTCGACCAGCAAAACCAGCCAGTACCTGGTCGAAACCAATTATCTTATTACCATAGGGAAGAGCAGCAGAATACCAGACCAAGGGCTCAGGTGTATAGGTTAGCCAGTGATTCCAGTCATCATATCAAGATTCCTCCATTCCAGGGTAAAGAAGATTGGCAGACTTGGATCAACCGATTCGAGGCTGTAGCGTACCGACAAGGTTGGGACGATGAGAGAAAGCTAGATGAGCTTTTACCACTACTACAAGGGTGCGCAGGAGACTTTGTTTTCACGCAGTTAAGGCATCATGTTATCAATGACTACCGTCAATTGATTTCAGAGTTAGATAGTCGTTTTAGAGTGGTCGAGACCCCTAGAACGTATGCAGCAAAGTTTAGTCGCAGGGACCAGAAGCCAGGAGAGACAGCTGAAGAGTATGCGGCAGAGCTTAAGAGGCTGTATGACAAGGCCCATAGGAGAAGAGACCACAAAACCAGAGAAGAAGACCTGGTGCGCAGATTTTTGGACGGTTTACGAGATGATGATTTGCGGTGTGAGGTAGAATATGTGAAAGACCCCACCAACATTGATGAAGCTGTGTATCATGTTGTTAGCTTGATACACACCAGAAGAAATCCAAAACAGGGGTACACTGACAAGAAATTCAAGAACATAGTCAGAAGCGTCCAAGAGAGTGACAGTAGTGATAGTGAAGATGAACAAGACTACGCTCTAAAGGTACAATCTGGCAAAAGAATGCACAAGGGTGCAGCACAAGACAAAGTAAAAGTGGCTGTAGATCCAGATCAGCCACAAACCCAGAATAAAGACAGCAATGATGTGCTTCAGCTCATCCTAGAACACCTGAAGAATATTGCACGGATACAGACTCCACACAGACAAGAAAAGGAGTGCTTTAATTGTCATAAACCTGGCCATTTCATCAGAGATTGTCCTGAGCAGAAGCAGTGGAACAATGGTCAGGGAACCAGCAAAACTTCTAGCCAAACAGACGTGGCTTTAAACATCAATGGGCTGACCCAGAAGGCCGAGGTGAAGCCCCATTAAGTGAAGTAAATGGCCGATATGAGAATACAGCCAAAGCTGACCAGGAGCACATAATTCGTAGAAGTAAACCTAGCAGGGATGGTCTGTTAGTTAAAGGGACAATCCAGGATTCTGATATTACCTTTTCCATCCGCACAAGAGCAGCACAAACGTTAATATCAGAACGGGTATATGATAGCATTCCAAAAGAAAACAGACCTAGACTGTTCTATTTTGAAGAATCTGAAGACTTTACGCATGGTGTGAAGGGAAAAATACAGTCACAGATTAGTATTGGACCAGTGCAGTTATGGAAAGAGTTGCTAGTTGCTGATATAGAAGAAGATGGCATTCTGGGAATGGACATATTGCAGGGTGATGAAGAGGGACCAGCAGACATCCTATTTAGCAAATGTGTCATAGTCCTTCGAGGCCGACAGATACCACTTTTACAGAACAGAACGGAAACCATAATAAGGAGGGTGCATGCGACAGATCCAAGAGCCATACCCCCTCTGAATGGTGCAGAACTACCCCGTTACTGTCAGCACAAAGGAGAAAAAAACAGAATCCGTGAGTGTAGTGCCACCAGAGTGCCTACAACGTGCAACAAAATGGAGAGAAATGCTTTTATAGAAGATACAGGCTACTGTCAGGATCCAGAACAAGCAAAGAATTTCAATTGTCTGAGAAACAGACAAAATAGACAGGAATTGACTGGTGTGACACCACATGAACGGAAAGAAATCAAAGTGCAGAAGGTACTTCAATCAGAAGAGAAAGGAGAGTGTACAAGTAATCAGGAGAAATTGACAAACAGACTAAGTCGGAGTAACTGCACAAGAAGGTTAGCTCGAGAACTGTATAAAGAAGAGAAATGGCAGTGCTACACAGGCAATTTAGTACCCAAAGGTGGCAGTACACTAATGAGGAAACTGAGGGCCTATCTTTGCCAAACAGCTGATAATTGGGACTTGTACACTGGTTGTCTGGATGCTGAACGTAGACGATGCTAAGATGGTGTGTGATGTCAAAACAATAGTAACGGAAGAACTGATGTTGAAAAATTAGGCTACGTTTAAACGGACTTAGAGAATTATAGTGGATATGGTCGTTATACTTGAATTAAGTTTTTGGAGACATAGTGGAAGATTTTTGTTGATGCAATGATGCATGATACACCAGAGAGGTAGTGAAGACACAGGAAGAGCCAGAGAGTACCTACACATGGTCAAGGGAAGAAGCGAAGGGTCAGAAAGGGACCACTCAGGGAGATCAGATTGGCCATGGTGAGGTGGGGGCCAGGTGTCGGAGTGCCTATATGGAGTGTGTACAGCCTTGTGCGAGATTATAGTCTCTGTATGAGTTAGACAGATGCTGAAATTTAAAAAAGAGAATTTCAGAGAATCTAATTGTTGTTTGCTGTATATTGTTATGCCGTGTTTTGGTGAATTATGTCAGCATTGAAGGAGTACAGAAGAAGAGCCAGGGAATCTTTGAATGTGATGAGCCAATGTGATCAGGATCAGACAGTGTTGGATTGTGTAGACTCGGACCAGCAGTTGAGAGAAAAGAGAACATGGTGATAGCTCATAGGTGCATACAGGGAAGATTGTGGAGACATGGAGAGGGTCAAAGAGGTACCAAGGTAGGGTCATGGGGGTAGTGAAGAGTCAAAGGTGACTGAGAGAAATGCTACAGAGGTGACCATGGTGAGGTACAGGACCAGATGTCTAAAGTCAGAGAGTGTATGCAGCCATGAGGTGTTTTCAAATGTGACCAATGAACCGTTTGGATCTGTGGGTGAAAATTTGAAGTACACATAGACTAGGCCAGTTGTTGGAGGATGCCAGAATAAGATGACACAGCTATACACTATGCTGATTAGTTGTAACATTTGTGTGTTTGTTACTTTGACAAACAGCTTTGACGAAGAAGAATGCTGATCGATGTACATAAAATACCTATTTTTGGTTTTCGATTCGCTTGTCATGAAGTCAATGGCAGGCCCGTTTTACATCGTGAAACGGGTAGGATAATTTTGCCAGTTTTGCCAAACTGAACAGTTCGTCTGCCATGAAGGGTTTGGCAGACCCGTATGAAACCTGTCAAGGAGCAGTTAGGTTGAGTATGGGTAAAGAAGTATGAGTCAAACGTAATTTCATGAAACCAATAAATTTTGAATCGCTTGGCATGTGATAGATGTCAAGTCCGTCTTGGTCACGTTAACTATGACACAAGACGGGGAGGATCAGTTTGCCAGTTTTGCCAAACTGGACAGTTCGTCTGTCATGAAGGGGTTGACAGACCCGTATTAAGCCTGTCCAGGAGCAGTTAGGTGCAATACGGGTAAAGAAGGATGATCCGTTTACCTAAACTACCATTTGATGGACGATGACATTCGTTGGAAGCGCGTATTACAAACTATGGACGAGCTTATGATTCGCATGTGAATATGTGATTTATTTTAGAAACAGTGCGAAATTTAATTTAAGTGTTAAGCTTATCGTGAATAAGAGTGACATTTAAGCAATCAATATCATACAATGACTTTTAAGGTGTTATTGAGCTATGCTGATCTCAGAACAGTGACATTTAATAGTGTTAATTTGATAATTAATTTAAAGTGTTTTATTCAGATAAGAATTAATAGTTAATTTTTCAAAGATTTATTGCTGCCAAAATGCAAAGTGCAGTTATTGTGTAATAATCTTTAATTGTAATTACATTAAATCATATGTGAACTGAAATTGAAGTGTTGAATAGCTCCTGAGGTTATTCTCAGAATCTAGGATAACAATTCAAATTCAGTTGTTCAATAATTTTGTCAGTGCTTAGTGCACTTATCTATGTATATGTTGTTTATGTTAATTGTTGCAATCAACCTACCAGTATTAATCTCATGTAATTATTTTGTTAACACATTACTATAGTAATTCATTTAAACTCTGTATTGATAGCAAGTTTGGCAATCGGAGTTTTGCCAAATTAAGAGGGGGGTAATGATGTATCCTGGTTACAGACCCCTATCTGCAGTTATAATGCATCTAAAATCTGTTATGTTAACTGTATCCCAGATTCAATGGGGTTAGCCTGTTCAAGTATTGAAGAGATAATGTCTTCTCAATCCTTGCATATGCTGTATCAGTTTATTTCTATCCTATGTTGTGGGTACTTGCAGCATGTACATTTCTTTCTTGTATGCAGTTTCCTGTATAATTATTCACTCCTATCTCTTGGGGTCAGTCTATGCATGTATTTCTGAGGCAGCCGCTGTAAGAAATCCTTGTGCACACTGTGATAATCTCTGCCTTAGCCCTGTGTTGTAGGTACTAGCATACACGAAATTAATCATATGCTGCAGACCTTGTTTACAAATATAGGTCTGCAAGCACAGTAATACACATCGTGTAACCAGATCTTGTAGATTTATTAAGGCATCGTGGTCGTTTGAAGTCTATAATTGTCGTTTTCTTGATCGGAATGCCGGAATCCATCATATTCGATGCTCAGCTGTGTCCGATTTTGATCGTCGATTTCTCGCTTATTTTGTTATCTGCAAGGCATGACAACTATTGCATTTCATTTCATGAATGTTATACTTAACTTAGAAATCGCTGTCAAGGTCTGACACTCGCTAATATTGTTGCATTTCTCGTTAAAAAGTCAAACTAGTCTTGCTGCATATTCTCCATTTTTACCGGGTGTGTATTGGATTCGGTGACCCGTGAAAAGATGCATATTGTGTAGAAAGTTTGTTTATATCACGTGATCGTCAAGGTCAATTTTACTATAATCGTAGTAACCTAGTTAGGAGAGTTTGGACAGTTCATTTTACTGTGTATAAATTTTAATTTTCTTTTAGAATTATTTCTATAACTTAGAGAAATCTATCGGAGCCATTTTAGTCGTCTACGGTGACCAACGACGTCGCGACCAGTTTTTCGGGTCGCGACCACTTTTCTGGCCGTACGTCCAACTTTCTTGGTCGTGACGTTGGTCGCGACCAATAATCTTGGTCGCACGTGCCGTTCTAGTATAAATACGGACCGGAATTTTGGTCACTAGCTCAGTCCAGTCCCGGAGGTTAAGGAACTAACGTCATATCGTCATTTTATTTGCACCCTACCAAATATTGTTAAGAATAGAGAGAATTGTATCTAAAACATTGTGAAGAAAGAAGAAATTAAATACTAGTCATTGATATTGAAACTTAAACTGCTGTTTTTTCGTCCTTTACAATACCAAGACTGAGCTCACTTTTGGCCACAACCCTCCGGCGACAAATAACAGTGTACATCCAGTGAATCCAGCTGATTATAGAGAGATAAGAGGCTTGAGAAAGAGAACCCCACTGTCCCCTGGCACGTTACAATATTGTGGGAAATGAAGAAATTGCTTGTCACAAGCAATTTCTTAATTTCCACGATGCTTTCCAAAACCTTTATCTTGTGGGGCATCAAAAGGCGCCACTGTGTGGTAATGGGTTGAATAATCGTATTCTTAACAACATCAATGGTCTTTAACCGATTCCCACATCATCATGTCGCTCTTCAACCAAAAATGTAAATATTGATTGACATTTGCCTCTGCAACATCTTTGAATTTAGACTAGATCTAGTCAAAATTGTGGTTGCTATACATAGGAAGGGGGCATAATCAGAGACATCTATAGGCTATATAGGCCTAGGTGGTACAATGGACCCAACAGTTGCAGACGATAAACCAGTGGCGGATCCAGAGGGGGTTCGGGGGGGTTCAAACGAACCCCCCTCGATGGCCTGATTATTCTATTTTCATGCAGAAATTCAGTCAAAATTGTGTAATACTTGTAAAACGAACCCCCCTTTTTGTAAAAACGAACCCCCCTCACAGAAATCCTGGATCCGGCACTGTAAACTACTAAATAATTATGTCAAGTAGCCTACAGTAAAATATTGAAGAATGTTTTAGAATAGAAAACATCGAGAATAAAGGAGAAAAGCACTGTCTTAGTAGCAAAGTATTGGGGGGGGGGGGGGAGGAGGAGGACCTATAACCACTGGTGGTGAACTCGGACAAAGCGAGGAACATTTTTCATGAACACAAGGTACGGATACTTCATGTTTAAATTCGCGTTTAAAAACCAGTTTTACTAGTTTGAGCATGTACACAACGATTTGCACGTGTTTATCCGCCCAAAACAACATGGACGAATCGGAGAGACACTTAGAGGCTATTGCGAGTTTTGTTATTTTATTTCTCTGACTGATTCTAAAGTTGGTATTACAATTCTTGGAGTAGAAGTTTTTTTCCGATGTGAAAATTGTAGTTAACGTTTTTTGAAGGGGACTTGTACGGTTTATTTATGATACCGTGAACATTTTCAATGGCTGCTCGAATTGCAATGACTTTTGTCCTAACAATAGAGTGGGTTTTCGGTTAAATATGGATAAATCGTAGGTGTTGTTATAAAATACCGTAACTACATCTTCAATAAAGTAGAGTTTGTGACGTTTTAGATTTACACCGACGAAGCACTAGTGTTTGTCCGAAAAAACGTCACTAGGTCTATATATAGTAGATAAAATTTATTCTTTTTCAAAGACGAATTAATGGTATACAATAATCATTTCCAAAACAATAGGCCTATCTGGTATTGCAGCCCCCAATTAGAAGGCTTTCAGTAATGACCACCATATAGATAGTGCTTCGTTTGCCCGTCCGTCCGTTTTTCTACCCGTCCGCCAATTTGTCTAGCTGACTGCTCAACGCGGGAACGACGTCGTATTGTTTGGCGGCGATGTTATAAAGTCATGAAAACAGATCATGAACGTAAACTTTTGTTTCAGGAGAAATGTAGTGAAACGTCTTTTTTAACATTTTATCTTTAAGAAATCTAAAATATTGAAACAAATGGATTTAATCAAAGTAGCACAAATATACTCCCCGTCATAAGAAAGTAGCCACTTGTCTAATGCAAATGGTCGCCAATTTTAGGATTATTCATAAATGTACCGAAATAAATACAAGATATTGAAGCATGACAAGTAAATCGAAAACAGTCGAATTGCCCCATTGATTAGACTGTTTTCGATTTTCTTGTCATGCTACAATTTTGAGACGATTCCAACACATCCAACGTCTACACGTGACGTCATTCCGACAAGACAACCAATATCGGGACGACTACCTGTGAAATCGACAGAAAAAGGCAAACGTTACAGATAGATTGCTTCCTGGGTTGAGTTCTATCAGTAGAAGAGGCTGATTAACGGATTAGACCATCCGTTTCAGACGTCTTGCGATACCCATAGTCTTGCTACGATGTTATTGACAACATTACCTTCAGTGGGTTAGACAGCATCTATTGTTTTCTAATGACAATTGCATAGCATGTATTAATGCCAACGGTGTTCACACTCGAAAATGTCTTGTAAACGCGAATCTTATCCTTATCCACTTTCAGGAATTGTTACGGTAATAACAAGTATAGTAATAAATTGACAATTATTGAAAGTAAAAGATTAAATGTGCATTTGTAAAATTTTATTCATGTACCGTATGCAGTCAAGGTGTTAATTAAAAAGGAAATGCGCACTGTTAACTTTTCCCGTTAGTATACTTTAGAATGCATGCCCGTAGAAAGCAATTCCATATGGGCCCTGTATAGGCCAGTGTCTAATATTCGGGGGGGGGGGGGGGGGGGACTAAATTAGATTTGCCATAAGTTTTGTGAAATGATGCAAATTCGGCATTTTTGCCAACTATGAGGGGGAGGGGTGGCTTCAGAGTCCCCCTGTTCGTACGGGCCTGGGATGTGTGAAACAGTGGATTGGATCCTCCTTGGAATAAATGGTGATAATGGTAATGACAAACATTACAGTATAGATCTGGAAACGTTCATTTAGGCTTTTGCGACCAACATGGATCCAGATCAGACTTTGCATGTGCACTGTCTGATCAAGATCCATCTTGTTCTCATTTAATAGCTTATTCTCCACCTGTACCAAATTTAAGAAGGCATAACGAAAATCTTACCGGTGAAACTCCAATGTAACGATACAAATAATGATGGTGATGATGATGATGATGATGATGATGATGATGATGATGATGATGATGATGATGATGATGATGATGATGATGATGATGATGATGATGATGCCGGAAATCTATGGTTAGATGCTCAAATCAGTGCGATATTACCGAATAAATGTTTAAATGTACCGTTTAGTCCAGTGCAATCGATTAATTTATCAAACATGTGCTCATAAAACACCGTAGCTGGAAAAGATAACATCGCAAACATGCTGTAACGTTGTCACGAAGAAACCGCACAATGATTTTCAATGACATGACACCGAAAACTGCCATTTACAGCCTTTATTTGTACATTTATATGTCTTTTTTATTACTTGCAATGCAAATAGATAAACATAAACAGTGATATCGTACCATTTCGTTCGGGCGATTAAGATCAACCCACATGATCTCAATATGCGCTTTGTGCACTTGCAATCCGTTTATACCATTTGAAAATAATGATCGATAAAACTGATATTTTCGTGCGTATTATAAATCAAATCTACATACCTTAGTAACTTCCATTTGGGTGCATCCTTTAAAAAAAGACGGAAAGAGAAGTAAAACAAAATGCCACATGTATTGTTTACAAAAATCCGGATGTGCAATGAAGTATCTGTACCTTGTGTTCATGAAAAATGTTCCTCGCTTTGTCCGAGTTCACCACCAGTGATAACTATAATATCCTTTTGTACAAACGCCCCCGTTTCGAAAGTTATTTATAGTAGATCTAATTTCGGGAAAATATAATTTTCTGTTCTTTTTTTCATACTTGATTGCATTTGGAAAAATATTTTTAATACAAAAATAGATAGATCAGTAAGATTCTAGCTGGAAACTGTTACATTAAACATAATAATTCGCCAAACAAAAGCGTTTTATAATAGGTACGAAAAATATTGGTGCGAAAATTTGAATAATATTGAGAGTCACCTCCCTTGCAGATACTTTTCTGTTGTTGTCAGTGTAAACGAGCTAAAAACCGATGCTGTAAAAAGAACAAAATCGTATGTATTTGATGTATTTTCGACAAAATTGTCCTGAAATATATTTAAAGAGAAAGTTTTTCTTCCATAACAATTGATTCTGATTCTGTACGGCACTACTTATTATTTTACGTGCCCCAAACACTGGAGACAAGTTGTGGCACGCCCAGCTTATTTTTTATTTATTTATTTTTGCCCAACTTGAAAGTTGAATGATCACATCATTTTTTGGTGATATGGGCATCATTGTTCCAAACACACACATGCTACAATTTTTCAATTTGCATTAATTACTGTCTTAGACCACAGGGAATTTTAGCGATTTTTATGTAGACTCTTTCTATTAAAGACAAGGGGACCAAGTTTTCATGTATAGAAAATAGTACCCATTCTCGCAAAACACCTGTTACAACGCCAATTTTGAAGATAATTATACGGAATCTTCTTTAATAAGCTCCTTACATATTTATTTAGCGAAAAATCCGGTGGTCTGTACAGGTTACGATCAGAGTTTTTCGTGACAGAGGCCGTTTCTCGACAAAAGGTTCGAAATTACCATGTACGACGCAAGCGTGATGTCAGCGCGTTCGGTTGTAACTCTGGTGAGTGTTTATGTCACAATGTTCCATTTGACTTTCGAACGAAACAGAACGGTTCATTATTCAATTTCACCATCATTGTCCACAGCAATGCTTTAATTCTAATTTTTTTAAGCTTAATTTAGCATAACTGTCGATGATTTATTTTTTAGTTTTCACAATAAAAAGAATTACTTGAGTGAGTGTGCTCAACAGCGAGATGAACTCGCCCTCCATCAGTCATACGTTCATTATTACTCGAGTAATTCTTTTTCTTGTTAAAAAATAAAATTTGTGTTCAATAAGCGTAAAAAGATACGAATTAAAGCATTGCTTTGGACAATTTTGTTGAAATTTGAAACTGAACCGTTCTGTTTCGTTCAAATGTCAATGGGAACATTGTGATAAAAACACTCACCAGAGTATCCCAAGCGAATGCGCCTAAAATTGCCGAAATCTAAAATCCGTTGAGTCGGCAAAACATTCAACAAATTAAAGCTGAATTCTTTGTGATATTATTCAACAAGGAAGGTTGGTGAAAGATTTTAATTTATTTTATCGTTTTAATGCATGTTTTGGCCACGATCATGCACAAATTAGCAGATTTAGTCCTACAAGCGGGGGTCACACGGACACGTCGTACATGGTAATTTCGAACCTTTCGCCGAGAAACCGGCCTCTGTCCAGTGTTGAATCTAGAGTGCGCCATTGCGCCATGGGCCGGCAAAATCCGCAAATGACGCAATGGAAACACAAGCTCGGGCCCGACGGGCGCACTCGCTTCTCGATCGTAAAAAGTCCATTCCGGTATTATAAAGCCTGTATGGTCGTCCTAACTTCAAATCTAAAATTCACTTTCGCCTTGAAAATAATTCATATGAGATTTCTAATTTAACTTTTCCGATTATTTAGAGGTTCCCTGTTTGGTTTGTTTACATTTTTCCAATATCCGCTAACGCGCATGGGTAAGGAAGAGATCGATGAGAAATTTGCATAAATGGGCGGAACTTAGTATCACCTGACGGCTTGAGTAGGTTACCGGGCGATTTAATCAGAGAGGAAAACTCCGAAACCTACGATTGTACTGAAAACGATCGAATACGCTTCAAATTCAGTTATTTTCTGAAAGTTTTACAATTTCCTACAAAAACGGAATACATTCCTTCGTGTGAAATGCCTTCATTTGTCATTTTTCTGACCCTATTTGACTTGCTTCAAAATAGACGCTTCCGCGCACCTGCCCGAGTAATTGATCAATTAACTTCATTGAGAGCACCCCTCTAGGAGTAAGGTTATTTACTCATGATCTTTGAAACGCTTTTTTGAGTTTATGTTTACTTAGAATCAAGCGTTTACTGGACTCGATTGTTGTTAATTTTGGTTCTACTTTCGTTTTTAAGAAAACTATCGTAAACAGTTGATATTCGAAAGAACTATCGTGATATTTATCGACTTTTAAAAGTTCTATCGACCTATCGCTATCGTAAGGTAAAATATTGCGAAACTGCCATTAAGTTGACATATCGTTACACATTTTTAAATTTGAATATTACAAAGTCAAAACAAAGTTTTTTGGCTTACTTTAATGCAAGAAAACAATGTACATTCATGTGTACAAACCAATTAAAGGTAAGTATCATAATTTTACTTCTTTTTCTATGTTTGTCCCCCATTTTCCCCAAATGTCCCCCTGTTTTGATGGCTGTGGGCCCAACGGGCCCCCTCTTGGGCAAAGCTAGATTCAACACTGCTCTGTCACGAAAAACTCTGATCGTTACCTGTACAGAACACCGGATTTTTCGCTAAATAAATATATAATGAGTTAATTAGTGAAGATCTCGTGTAATTATCTTCAAAATTGGCGTTGTAACAGGTGTTTTGCGAGAATGGGTACTATTTTCTATACATGAAAACTTGGTCCCCTTGTCTTTAATAGAAAGAGTCTACATAAAAATCGCTAAAATTCCCTGTGTCTTAGACAGGGTGTCCAAATACCTCCAAATGGTTTTTTTTACCCCCAAAATGAGTCTTGTAATGTACCCCCAGTTTTTGCAGCTTTTGCTAGTTGCAATAATGTAACCGAAACCTTTTTGAATTGTGATCTTAGTCAAACCAATACCCATCATCAAGTGTGTGGCTACGATATCGCAGCTAAGTTTTTGCAAGCAGCCTTCTTTGTTGATCATAGAGGGCGTACCAGCAAGCTGTAAAATAAGGGTTTTTACCCCTAGATTTGAAAGTCAGTGGAAACCTTGCTCAGAAGTGAAGTAAAGATAAACTTTGGGAACAACAGAAAATAAGGAGAGGACTCGATTGCACACCACAGGCCATTGATGCATATTTAAATTTAGACTAAATTTTTTCTCTCTGGTAATTAATGAGTTAATAATTTGAGTGTAAACACTTTTGATTACAAAGTGGTTTATAATGAATTCAGTTGGCTATCATCCTTTAGTGACATTTGGGTAAACACTTGACCAGTTGCCCAGCTATGTCAGTGGTAAGCGCACCAGACTAGTGTTCCAGGGGTTGTGGGTTAGAGTCCCATGTCTGTAACTTACCATACATGTTTATCTCCTCATATTATGGAGGGGGGGGGGGATTAAAATAACAATGTTAGAATGCGTTAGAAAAACCTTCTATGTATACATCTTATGATCTTTATTTTTTAGCAATTATTTTGCAGGTACTTCATCTTTCTACTGTGTAGCTTTAACCAAAGGATTCTCGACTCCACTAGAGTGACATCATAATGGGGCCAAAGCAGGATTCCCAAGACAAAGGTAACTTGTTTTATTGATAAACCATTCTCTAGATTGCAAACAATTTGGATAGCTCCAATTTGAAGGCTGTTTCAGACATGGCAAAATTAATTTTGGTAAAGATTTGATTTATGTACAATGTAACAAAGCTCTCGTTATTAGCATTTTCGACTCGACATTTTCACAAGACTGGTGGGAAACAAACAATTTGGAACTCTTGTAGTGATCTTTCGTTAAAGTGGGCATCATATTCATTCTGTTACTCATAGATTTATGGCAAATTTAACCAAATGTTTGGATTTCATTTCAGCTATCGTTGACAAACTAAACTCTCTCCTGGACCAGTTACATGTACCCAGCCATGTTGAACGCCTGTCAGACATCACTGCTGGAGTGTTTGTTACGCTGTATGAAGGGCTGTGTGGTGAACAACTCTCAGGTATTGAACTCTACATTTAAATTTCATTGCATAACAATTTATTGAATACAAATTTATCGGTATTAAAGTAAGGATTTATTACTTTAAACCCAATACCTCCATCTTTAATCAAAAGATGCTTTAATGTAAATTTACTGGAATATATGGAAATAAGGTCCCTCTAGTATCTAAAGTGACATTTCACAATTATTTTTACATGAATTTTACTTTTATTCTATGATAGAATAAAAGTAAAATAGATAGACTATCTGAAAGAGCATCTTTTCTTATGAAAATTGTGAAAATTTCAAGTCAAAATATTGAACCGTTTACGAGAAATATATATATTTTTGTGCTAAAATTAAACAAATTGTTGTGGACAACAGTTAAGATTTATATAGAATTTGTCATTTCTGTCTCAACTTTAAAGGCATATTTTTCACTTATAAATAACAACTTCAAAAAACTGATAGCATTTCTACGCATTAGAAGAAACAATCTTTGTATCATTCAAGACATACTTTTAAAAAACAAAATAAATGTGAAATGTCACTTTAACCCTTTCCCAAACAAGACCTGGTTTTGACGTCCCTAATAGAAAAGGCTTGGGAAAAACATTAAAACAAAAGAAGAAACTGCTGATAACCAGCAGTTTCTCCTTTTGTCTCAATATTTTCTGTGCCATATTTTACACAAATCCTATCTTAAATAACATCCATTTTGTCATTTGTTGCAGTTTTTGAAGTGGATCGCCCTAAAATTTTGTCGTTTGGGAAAGGGTTAAGACACAACATGGATCCAGATCAAGCTTTTCATATAGATGTAAGTCTGATCAAGACCTAGGCTATTCTCAGTCCAAATCCATTTTTATGTGCTACAGCCACTGCAATATTACTAAATGCTGTTAAAAGTGACATTATACCTCATTTCATTTATAACAATTTACTCTTTTATTCAGGAATTATTCGATCTCCAAAGAACAAGGAGGAAGAGATCCAGAATTGTCAGACGGTGATTGATTCACTCTCCGGCGATGTTTTACACACATCGCTGACTCACATCAGTGGTGCGGGCATCATGAACGGTAGTCATGAAGATATCCTCAACCTTATAGAAATATTTACTGGTCTGTTGGAGTATATGCTGAACAAAATTGAGAGTGATATTTCTACAGATAATGGTGAGCATTCTCATAGATTTGAAGTTGTTTTGATGAAATATAAATAATGATTCTAGGCATGTCAAATTTCTGTCGTTTTTATTCAGGTAACTTTATTTACCAATGGTTTTGTCACATTTATTTGACCCATCACGATAAAAGGAAACTTATGAGAAATGTGAAAAGTATTGATCCTAGTCAGTCTGCGTAGACTGCACAGTCAGTCTGCGTAGACTGCACAGACTGATAGAAAATGTTCACTCTTAGGTAATTTCTGAATTTTGAATGTTCTCTCTATCTTTCAATATTTTCGTTTTCCAAACACGATGTCTGGTTGACCTCTGCAATTTCTTGTCTGTTTCTCGAAATTTGGTTTTATGGACTTCACATATGGTCCTTTTTAGTTTGATTAACTCTTTCTCAGCTACTGCTGGATGGATTAAATTGAAAATTCACAGAAAGACTCAGTATTATAAGCGTAGATGTACAATTCTAAAGGTTTAAATGTTCCCAAACAAGCCCTCGCTTTGATGTTTCTAATAGAATAAGTTTTGAAAGAAGAAAATGCTGAGTAATATTGCTATCGAATCAACATTTTTTTGCTCCATTTGCTGTTGAGATAGGGTCAATCCATTTGTTTCTACATTATAGATGATATAGAGCAGAATCTGACAACAGATGACCCAGATCAGATGACACAAGATCAGCTGGATGAGATTCTAGAGGCGGAGCTCAAGAAGGACAGATTAACCATGGAATCTACAGCAGTAAAAAATGCTGGGCCAACAGCCAGATGGGTCGCAGAGTTAGTATAGCCATTTATTTTACCCCTATAACATATTACCAGACATTACCAGACAGAAAATTATAGACTTGTCTAAATTGAAAGATGTTGATGACAATTTCAAGTGAATAATATTCAAAATTATTTTAAGTTTCTGGGTAGAAAATCTTGTGGGAAATGATGAAATAGTTTGTTACAAGACGGTTGTCAAAAAGCATCATTGTGTTGGAAAAGGTTAAAAACAACAAACTAAAGCAGTCAAAAATGCTGGGCCTGCAGCTAGATGGGTGGCAGAGTAAGTAGATCTACAGGCATTTCACAAGAAGCAAAAGTATTGTGTGTGTAATTTCAAGCCAATTACTTTTGGTTCTAAGAAGGATCAAGTCTTCTTTCTCTTCAGGGCCTTTGAATTTTAGTTCTAAGTTGTAACTTTTACCCTTTACCTAATGTTCAATTTCAGGCAAGTCCAGTTAGAAAGCTTCAGCCGCAGAAATAAGAGATATTGATATATATTTGAGTTAATGTACATTATTGCACAGAATATTGAAGGAAAAGGAGAAAATGCTTATAACCATCATTTTCCTCTTGTCTTTCAGTAGTTCCTGACCCTTTCTCCTCCAGGGACGTAAAAACCTTGTCTTGTTTGGAAAAAGATTAATAAAGTGCTTTTCAAGGGTATGGAGAATTTAATGATAAATGTGTTACAATTAAGATTTGTTTCCAATCTGTTGGTATGTTTATTATACATTTCAGTGCCAGTCCTTCAAGAGGGCATGGGGAGAGAACAGCTGATCTAATTGAGGCTGTCAATGGAATATCTCCTGTCAAAAGTAAGTGTTAACCATATACATGTTAGATATGAATGATTAATGGTCTCTGTCACCTAAATGCTAAGTAATTTAGAGGTAAGATTTTTGAAAAATCACTTTTCTCAATATGATTTATTCCAACAGAATTCTTCTTTATCAATATTCATTTTGTTGCTTGCTTCAGCTTTCAGATTGGAGTAGTCCAAGTGTGTGCTTTTCTGTTTGGTGAAGGGTTAATTGATAACTTTGTAATTACAGATGGTAAAGACACAACAGCTGATCTGATCAGAGAAACAGAGGAGATTGAGCGACGGCTTCAGAAGGCTACCAATCTGAGGTCAGCTGACTTGGCACGCCCACAACCTGCCGCTCGAGTGTTGACTCAGGACACAATTTTGTTTGCAAAATTGTTTATTAACCAAACACCACTCAGTGTCGCATTTCCATGCCCTACAAGATAAAGGCTTTGGAAAACATTTGTGGTAAATGAAGAAATTGCTTTTGACAGCAATTTCTTCATTTCCCACAATGTTTTCTACCCAAAAAAGACAAAAAATTGTTAAGTTTCATACATTCGAAATTGTTGTCTGTGTGATCTTTGAATTGGGAACAGCCCCAAATTTTGCTGTTTGGTAAGGGTTAATTATTTACTGTTTGTTGTAGATGGTAAAGACACAACAGCTGATCTGATCAGAGAAACAGAGGAGATTGAGCGACGGCTCCAGGAGGCTACCAATTTGAGGTCAGCTGAGCCAGCACGCCCGCAACCTGCCGCTCGAGTGTTGACTCAGGACACAATTTTGTTTGCAAAATTGTTAATTAACCAAACACCACACAGTGTTGCATTTCCACGCCCTACAAGATAAAGGCTTTGGAAAACATTTGTGGTAAATGAAGAAATTGCTTTTGACAGCGATTTCTTCATTTCCCACAATGTTTTCTACCCAAAAAAGACAAAAAAATTGGTAAGTTTCATACATTTGAAATTGTTGTCTGTGTGATCTTTGAATTGGGAACAGAGCCAAATTTTGCTGTTTGGTAAGGGTTAATTAATCACTGTTTTGTTGTAGATGGTAAAGACACAACAGCTGATCTGATCAGAGAAACAGAGGAGATTGAGCGACGGCTTCAGGAGGCTACCAATCTGAGGTCAGCTGACCTGACACGCCCGCAACCTGCCGCTCGAGTGTCGACTTAGGACAAAATTTTGTTTGCAAAATTAACCAAATACCACACAGTGTCGCATTTCCACACCCTACAAGATAAAGGCTTTGGAAAACATTTGTGGTAAATGAAGAAATTGCTTTTGACAGCAATTTCTTCATTTCCCACAATGTTATCTACCCAAAAAGACAAACATTGTAAAGTTTCATACATTTGAAATTGTTGTCTGTGTGATCTTTGAATTGGGAACAGCCCCAAATTTTGCTGTTTGGTAAGGGTTAATTATTCACTCTTTGTTGTAGATGGTAAAGACACAACAGCTGATCTAATCATGGAAACAGAGGAGATTGAGCGACGGCTTCAGGAGGCCACCAATCTGAGGTCAGCTGACTTGGCACGCTTCAGGAGGCTACCAATCTGAAGTCAGCTGAGCCAGCACGCCCACAACCTGCCGCTCGAGTGTTGACTCAGGACACAATTTTGTTTGCAAAATTGTTTATTAACCAAACACCACTCAGTATCACATTTCCACGCCCTACAAGATAAAGGCTTTGGAAACCATTTGTGGTGAATGAAGAAATTGCTTTTGACAGCAATTTCTTCATTTCCCACAATGTTTTCTACCCAAAAAGACAAAAAATTGTAAATTTTCATACAAGTGAAATTGTTGTCTGTGTGATCTTTGAATTGGGAACAGCCCCAAATTTTTGTTGTTTGAGAAAGTGTTAATGAATCACTGTTTGTTGTAGATGGTAAAGACACAACAGCTGATCTGATCAGGGAAACAGAGGAGATTGAGCGACGGCTTCAGGAGGCCACCAATCTGAGGTCAGCTGACTTGGCACGCCCACAACCTGCCCCTCGAGTGTCGACCCAGACAGACACGGTTGCCAGGCCAACAGTACCGGCTGATGAACCATTAACCACAACAGATCTGATAGAACAACAGGCTGAACAACCAGAAAAAACAGACGGTAATTCACTTATGCAGGGCTACAGATAAGTGGGGGTGAAGCCATTCTAACTTTGTTATTACAATTCCAAACCCTATGTTGTGGGTACTCATTTGAATCGTCTCGACGAGACGATACAAATGAGTACTCACAACAAAGGGTTTGATGAACAATAACAGAATTATTACAATTTGAAAAGTCATCACTCCCTCTTATCTGGAGCTCTGCTTATGTATTTTATGCTTATGTTGGTGTATAGTCCAGGCATAATATATTGTGCCACATATTGATAAGTTACCAATTTCAAAAAGGGAAACAGTGTTCTTAATTTTCAATACAATTTGCATGTGTTGGTTCAAATCTTGCAGATGTGAGACACCTGAAAGGTTGGCAATATCGCATGCAAATTTACAGGACTTTTGGAGTCCGATATCTTGCTGTTTAGATTAAGTAAATTTTGTAAATATATGCCATTCTATCATGAACATATCTGACAGAACAGCAGGATAAACAGCCAGAAAATTTTTTGGGTAACTTAAATATTTTCAACTTATAATAAATCTGCAGAGATATCTAGGGCAAAATGCAATCTAAATGTGTTTGTGGCACATTTATGTGATTTATGACCATCTTTATCATGTCCACACTTTGATATATATTTTAGAAAATCAGCCGCCTTGTATTTTTATCCATCCTTACAAAAAAGTGTTACATCAATCAGGACCTTTGTATAATATTGGTAGGGCTTTCATATTTGTGTATTCATAGTAGCAAGACCTTTTATTCTTTTGTTTCAAAACTCATCATGTTTCAGTATGTTACTTATGTGATTCAAAATCTGTTTGTCTATTTTTGCATGTAGTTTAAAATAAGATCATCCTTCACATATCATTATGTGCAGTCTGACCCTCTTCATTTCAAATTCAGTCCGTCCTTCAGGCCATCCGAGTTTGTTTTATGCGCTATTTCTTGGAAACATTTGGGTGGATTTCAATGAAACTTTGTGGAAAGCTTCACTACAAAGAGGAGATGGGTATATTGTTAGAGTTTTCCCATTCAACAAGAAAATTTAGAGTTACTGTCCCTGATTGATGAAGCCATACAGAGTAAACAAAATATTTTTGGCGGGGGTATCAATTCAACTAATTTGCTTGTTCTTATAGGTTTGGTTCGAGAGAGAGAAACCAGAGATGAGATCATAAGAAGACTAGAGAATGACCCTCGTTACAAATACATGTTGCCACCAAGTAGATCTCAGACAATGGAGGAAGATAAGGAGATTGACGAAACATTCACGAACCTACAACATATGGTTGAGGAGACGGCGGCCATGGCTCGTGCAGCTGTAGACTGTAGTCCATCACGTGCCAAATCTATGCTGGAGACCCTGGATAGAACACAGAGAAGGTGAGTTGGGGTTTTCCATCTAGATGACTCTTAAGAAATACCTAGGATCCATATCAGACATAACTTAATCAAAACCATTACCTAAAATATTTCAAAATTTCCGTATTTAAAATGATAGAAGAACATCATTGATAGCTATGAGTTCTTTTTTACAACTCTTACTTTTTTGCAAGTGATTGATTCAAAGAAAAAAGCAGGATACCAAAAATTACAGAAAGAAACCTTTAAACATGAAGGCATGAGAGTCAAAGTGAGTCCCTAAAGTAAAAGCAAGGGAAAAGCATGGTGGATATTGAATGTTGAATTAGGATTAAGAAATTGATATTAGATTTGTTCAAATTGATGGCTGTTTTAGGCTTGATGATGAATGGGTGACCTTTTAAATTTGAACATTGTAAAGTTGTGTGCTTTAAAAGGTCCATTTTAGTGTGATGGGTCACATATCTTAAAACACAACCCTTATTTGCGTTTTCAGAACCCGAGCTATAGGTGCAGATATGGGAGAACGTTCAAGACGTGACCAGCGAGGTAGAGGAGAAGTGACAAGTGCCAAAAGAGCTTCACCCTCTTCTAGAGGGAACTCTAAACCAACTGACAAACTCTCTGATACAGAGGCAAGTTATTGACTCTTTCAATGAAATTTAACCCTTTCCCAAACAAGACTGGTTTGTCTCTCACCAATGGGTGTGAATCATCTATGTGAGAGTGCAGCTGGAGGCTCGGTTTGGATATTGTGGTTGTACTGGTGCGGGAAATACCAGGAACCCACGGTTAGCTGCTCCAGCCACCGCGATATGACCCTGGTAGTTGAAAACGTCGTAAAACCCCAATAAACTCAAACCCAAACAAGACTGGGTTTTACTGTCCCTCATTGAAAAGGCTGTTTGGGAAACATTGAGGCAAAAGAAGAAATTGCTGATAATCATCATTTTTATGCATCCGTAAGATCGGGGTATATTGTTTACTCATTGTCGCTCTGTCTGCTTATCTGTCTGTTAGATATGAAAACTTAAAGTGAAAACATAAAATTAGCATTTTAGGGGGTAATAGTGTTTCACAAACACATCTTATTCCCTTTTGCCGCATTTTTTTCTGAGCTTTATGATACCCAAATTCTATCTTTATTATCAACTTCCAATTAGTTATCTCTATCACATTAATAAAGATCAAATTTATTTCGTTTTTATAAAGGGTTAAGATACTTTTATCACTTCAATAATAGCTACAAACTTTGAGCTGTGAGCTGGTTTTAACTGAGCTGTCTGTCGTGGTTATGTATTGCAAGAAAGATAACTATTATCCCATTACCACACATTGACGCCTTTTGACACCCTTTTAGATAATGACTTTGGAAAACATTGTGGAAAATGAAGAAATTGCTTGTGACAAGCAATTTCTTCAATTCCCACAATGTTTTCTACGTAAAAAATGTTAAATTTCATTTACTAGAAATTGTCCTCTGCAACATCTTTGAATTTGGACCAGCCTAAAATTTTGCTGTTTGGTAAAAAGGTTAAAGGATTATCATTGTAACCTGGACACAAATTGACTGTGCTTTTGTAATTTTGATTTTACAGCTGACTCCAAGTAAAGCTAAGAGAAAGGTATCGTTTCTTGTAGAGAGATCCATGACAGATTCTAGTCCCAGTATTTTGGCTAGTGGTGGGACAAACAGAAGGTACAATATCACAACTATGTTGATGTATTTCATTTTTCCTGAATGATAGAATATGTTGCAAAGCTGTTGCAGACCACCCAAAGTGGTGCAGTAATTACATGACCTTGTCATGATATGTTTTCTTACATTTGCTAAATTATGATATATCTACCTAAATTTTGTCAACAAACATGCATGATAAAAATGCATTTTTTTTATGCCCCCGATAGGGAGGCATCATAAATTTGACTTGTCCGTCCGTCCGTCCGTCCGTCTGTCTGTCTGTCTGTCCGTCCGTCCGTCATTCCGTCCAAAAACTTTAACATTGGCCATAACTTCCTTATTACTTAACATATTCGCTTCATACTTTAACACAACATTCCTTGGTACATTACCTTTCTGTAGGCACATACTTTGGTGACCTTGACCCCTGGATGACCTTGACCTTGAACATAGATTGGCCATAATTTAAAATCAAAGCGGTGTCGGGGGCATTGTCATCTTACAGTGACAGCTCTTGTTTCAAATTTTCTTTGAAATACTATGTTCCTCATATTTAACGACCTAACAAAGCACACACTTTACTCTCCAATTTATTGTGATCCCAAGATTTCCTGTCAATTTCTTGTCAATGCTGAGTACATTTGTCAAAAGCAGTGTACTTTTCTGAAAAAAAGTTTTCTGTCACATGCCATAATAAATATACATATATTTACCAAATCGCTTAAATAACACTTTCCCAAATGGCAAAATTTTAGGGTGATCCAAATTCCAAGCTACTGTAGAGATTGTTGATACAGAAAAGATTATTGTAAAATATTGTACAAAAATATTGAGGCAAAAGGAGAAAATGCTTATATCAGCATTTTTTCTTCTTTTGCCCAGTGTTTTCCCAATGCCCTCTTATAGGGACATCGAAAGCAGGTCTTGTTTGGGAAAGGGTTAAATGAATATGCTCACTAGTTTGTAGTTCAATCTAATTTTTCTTATGAATACAGATATGCCTGGGAAGACAATGAAGCATCTAGAGGGAAGAATCACAGACAGAAATCAGGAAGTTTTCCTTATGATTTAAGTAATAAAGAGAATGACAGTTATGAGGAGAGACTCAGAAAACAGTAAGTGGTGCTAACCCTTTTCCAACAAAGTCTGCTTTTGATTCTCCAATAGAAAAAGTTTTGGAAATTATTTGGGGAAAAAAGAGAAAATTTATATTAGTATTTTCAATTAATTGAACCTTTAGTGGTAAACTGGTAGTAATTTCACATTTAGCATGCACATTCCATATGACAATACCTTTCCTCTGATTCCAAGGTCAAGGTTGTGGATTAAAGTCAATGTCAAATTTCAATGTCTATATTAAAAAAATGTTGTTAAAGAGGGATTAATATTCTGCAAATACTGATTGTTGACCCATTACCAAATGGCAAAATTTTAAGCATGTTGAAATTAATTGCAAACGACATTTTTAATGTTATGAAATTTTCAAATTGTATGACTTTTTGGGAAGAAAACATTGTGGAATATGAAGAAATTTCTTGAGACAAACAATTTTTTTCCTTTCCACAATGTTTTCCCAAGCATTTTTCATGAGGGGCGTCAAAAAGTGTCATTGTGTGGGAATGGGTTTCCCAAACAGCTTTTTAACCTGGCACAATTCAGCAGCTGCTGCAGACAATAGAATTAGTGTGATTAAAAAAGGAATTTCTTCAGACTATAGCATAGAAAATATTGAGGCAAAAGGAGAAACTGCTGATTATTTGTTTGGGAAAATGTTAAGACAACATTTTAGTAATATCACACACTTTATAGTTTCTCGCTTTCATTTACCAAGATTTAGATTTTCAATCAGAGAACGTACTCATATACATGTATTTATACGATTTAGGTATGAAGATATCATCTCAGATGTGGATTTTGACACTGGCTCCCCTGACAAATATAACACAGCAGGTTCATACAGAACCAGTAAACAGAAGGAGTTGTCGTCCAGACCTAAAGCATTATATACTATGGGGGATACCAGAAAACTTGTACATCAGGAGAAAGAGGCTAGCAAGAAGAAAATTGGGGTAAGAAATATGATTTCACATGATCGATTAAACCTATCTGAAACAAGACATAGTTTTGACAAATAAAGGATTTTAGAAAACTTTCAGGTAAACGAAGAAAAGGCTGATTAGCGTTTCCTCCTTTTGACTCGAAATATTCCAGACATAAATCTCTAGCACTATTCATTTTGTCATCTGCAGTAGTTTTCAAGTTAGAATTGTCCACACTATTACCATGTGGGAAAAGGTTAAACTTTTCATTCCAAGAAAAATTATGTTTGTCTTTTTGAAGCTCTCTGCACATATTGTTAGACTTGTTTAAAATTAATTCAAAATTAAAAACCAGTATTGAGAAACATTTGCTTGAACTCAATATCATATTTGAAATTGAGCTATACTGATGTGTATTTTCAAACAGTACCTATGTAGTTATGGTAACATCCCAATTGGTCTACTCTCATTTTGTCTACTGTTTTTTTAGTGCATTGAGTCCCAATTAGTCTACTGTCCCAACTTGTCTACTTTCATGCCAAATCATCAATAAACAATATTATTTTTGTTCCAAGAGTAGAAATAAAGTCAATATATACACGAATTAAGGTAAAAATGCAAACATTATAATAAAAATCATATATTATCATATTGATATACATAGTATAGAAAATTAGACGAAATGGGAATTATGTCCAAAATAGTATATGTATTGGGAGTAGACGAATTGGGAGTAGACTAAATGGGATTAAACCATAGTTATACGGTAGTCTGGGCTGTTTCATACTTTAATTGCCCATAGCATTGTTGGAAATTGCCATTATAGTGATAGTCATTTGAAAAATTAATTACATGTTATCTACATTGTCTTTTTCCAGTTTTTACAGAAGATTTACAGAGAAGATCTGGATGAGATGTTGGATGAGGCTGAATATTTGATGAAGAAAAACAGGGAGGCAGCACAGGAACAGGTAAGATTTAGTAAATATTTAGGGGAAAGAAGAAAATGCTGATTTTCAGCATTTTCTTCTTTTCCCTCAAATATTTTCTGGGCTTGTCCTGTGTCCTTTGAAGTATTGATAGGCCAATCAAATGACTGACTGAGGAAGTCTATCCCTAATGAAATTCACACAAGGTCGGAATTTTTCTTCTGACCTTGTAAACATTCCTAATTTATGTGATATACATAGACACATTCTCTGTTAAAAGATATGGCATTTTCATTGCCCAATTTATAAGTTGTCACCAAAAAAAATCTGACATTTCAAGAATCTCATTAGAGTTGGACTATCTAATGCTATATTTCTCTAACCACCTCTTACACTGATACCTTTATATTCATGGAGACAAGGTTCAGAATGTCATTCAAAGCATTTTTTCTCTGCAGTCACAATTCATTAATTTTTCCTAAAATTATATAACTCCTGCGATTAACCCTTTCCCAAACAAGACCTGGTTTTGACGTCCCTAAGAGTGTAGGCTTGGGAAAACAGTGAGGCAAAAGAAGAAAGTGCTGATAATCAGCACTATCTCCTTTTGCCTCAATATTTTCTGAGCTATATTGTTTACAAATCGAAATTTGATGAACAACTATTTTGTTGTTTGCAGCAGCTTTGAAATTGAACTACCCTAAAATTTTATCGTTCTGGAAAGGGTCAATCAATTTTCCAAAAAAGATGTTCTAAGAGAATGTAGGCTAATATAAAAGGAGAAAAGAAAACGGAGAAAGCATTTTCAATATTTTCTGATGTTTAATATTTTTTACACAAGCATATGTTACCCGTCATGTTAAAAGGGACCTTATATGGAGTGTGAAAAATATTGATCCTAGTCTGTCTGCGCAGATGGCGCAGCCAGACTAGGGCCGACACTTTTCACTTTTATGTTATTTTCTTTATCTGGAATGTTTTCCCTATCTTACTATATGTGTATATTTCGCATACGGGATCTGGTTGACCTGTACTGGGTCTGACAAGTTTGTCAAAATTTGGATTTTTATGCTCCCCGAAGGGAGAGCATATAGTCGCCGCTTCGTCTGTCCGTCCGTCCGTCATTCCGTCCGTCCGTCCGTCCGAAGCTATTTCTCTATAACCCTTGGGCCAAATCAAATGAAACTTACCATGTGAACTCCCTATGACATAATGCCGATGTACTTTTCCCAGTTTTTGGATTTGAGGCCTCGTCATGGGAAAAGGGGACTTAAGGTCAAATACACTTTTTCTCTAATTTCTCATAGTCTAATGGTCAGAATTTGATGAAATTTCATATTTGAGTAGCAAATCAGATGCCCTTGACAATAAACTACTTTAAATTTGCGTATAAAAAGTATGTCATGGAAAAAGGGGGCTTAACGTTTGTTAGCTTAATCTTAGCTCTGCATGGCATACATTTATTGTGACAATGCCTTAATCGGGGAGCATTGTCCGTCTCTGACGGCTCTTGTTTGAGTTGGATAAGGTCCCTTATTGCGTGACGGGTCACACATCTACTTATGTTGTTTTGTAGGAAAAGGAGTACAGAAAGAAGATGCAGACTGGAATCAAAAGTAAAACACTGAATGAAAGACAAGGTAATTCAGAAATGTTGTCTCTAGTTTATCTTTTTTGGCATTTGATTCTCTTGAATCTATGGAAATATTGCTTGAACAATTTATTATGCATGAAAAACAGATAATTGAATTGCAAAGGGTAAGTTCTTTTTACATATTCTACCCATCATTAGATACCAAACACTTAGTGCAATTTATCTCCATCTTTTGCGTTATTGATGACAACTGAAATTGACAAAGGTCGGGATTTAAAAAGCCTGATAACCTTGTTAATCTCTTGCCATAGATCTTGCAGAGGTTGCACTCAGTGTTTGGTATGTAACGATGAATGAAATATCTTGAGTGTATCATTTAAGACTGTTTCTTTATAAATAATTCTTGTTTTGACAGGTCCATCAGTATTAAAGAAGACCACTAAAAAGGTAGCACCATCAAAGACATATGTCAGCAGTAAAGTGAAGAAATCTTCTCAAACAGGCAGCTTGGTTAAACAAAATAAACCTTGTAAGTTTTTGTGCTCATTTTCACTTCCTGTATCTCTTTCGGTTTCTGTGTTCTAAATATTTATGCCACTGTATCAAAAGATCAGGATCAAACTGTTTTTATGGTGTTGATCTATTTATGTTTGTCTATCCATATGTCTGCACTAAACGTTATGTGAGCATATTCTCCAAAATTAAGATTTCCAAAGCTGAAATTTTTATTCATAACCTTTCAATTACATTTATCTTCATTACCAGTGACAGTAAAGGATGATGAAGATATTTTACCCATGTTGTTGGACGAGTTTCCCCATTTACATCTGTCACTCCACACCTGGCATGAGCTATGGAGGAAAGGTTTAACACAGATAGAACAAATAACTAGGGCACATCAGGAAGTTAGGAGGAAAAAATCTAGAGCTCAAAATCAGGTAAGGCATCTGAAGGGCTAAGTTGAAACAAACTGACTGTACTTACAGAAAAAATACTGGAAAATATGTCTTTAATGGATCTTAGAATTATTGCTTTTCAAAAGAGGTAGAATTACTATTTGAGTACAAAAATACCATTAAGTTTTGCACTATCTACAGATTTGAAGGCACATTACCATATATGGCCATACACATCACCTCCCAAATTATGCAGTTTAATTGGCCATCTGGATGTGCTCCGGCTGTGATGTGGATGTTGAATTGTATATGTGACCAGGCCTTAAATGTCGCCTATAAGCATGATCCCCACCATGCCTGTCTTTTGGACAAAATTTTAAGCCAAGATTTGTAGATGAGTTGGACGTAACATTTTAACTTATTTTAGCTGTGTGTTTGCATTATTGTTGCAAACACACAGAAAATTAATTCAGCACCATTTCATGTATTGTTTTAATCAACATTTATATCATCATCACACCATTACAGCTGGAAGAGGCTGAGAAGAGACAGGAGATAATGGTTAACATTATGAAGAAGGAGTTGGAACATAGTCAGAGATTGGTGAGTTTATTTTTAGTCAGTGACAAACATGACATGTTAATCGATAAAGAATAAAGTGTTTACATTTGTGACAGGATTTGAAAAGGGGGCCTTCAGGCATTTAAGTCCAATAAATCCAGACCAATCTTTTCTTTGATAAAGTTGGACTTGGATACTGGATGCTCTCTTAGATTGATGATGTTACAAGAGAATGTACTCACAAACTTATCAAGATCTATATTATTTTACTCAAACATATGTCATATTAGATAGGTTCCTTTTAGCGTATTCCAGCTCATTTGTTTTAAAAAAGAATTCATCGTAAAGTTCTGAGCAGAAAACCATTAAGAAATGAAATTAGCTCGATTTTACTTTGTTAGGTCACCTGACCGAAGGTCATGGTGACCTATTGCGACCGTGTTTCGTCTGTCGTCGTGCGTCGTGCGTCGTCCGTCGTCCGTTAACTTTTAACATTTTCGACTTCTTCTTGAGAACCATTGGACGGATTACAACCAAACTTGGCAGGGAGCATCCCCATGGGAAGCCGCTTCAGATTTGTACAAATCATGGAGTTATCTCCCTTTGGGGCCCCATAAGGGGCCAAAAAGGGGTTAAATAGGGTACATCTTAAAAAATCTTCTTCTCATGAACCAGCTGTTGGATTTGATTCACATTTGATATTTAGAGTCTTTAGGGCAAGGACAACAAAGTTTGTACAAGAGAAAAAAATCCGTCCAGAAATGGCCGTGCTGGGGATGGGGGATGGGAGGGGGGTTCGCGTTATTAGTTAACTTAACATTTTCAACTTCTTATTAAGAACTATTGGACGGATTTCAACCAAACTTGGCAGGAAGTATCCTAATAGGAAGCTGCTTCAGATTTTGTACAAATCATGGAGTTATCTCCCTTTGGGGTCCCATAAAGGGCCAAAAAGGGGGTAAATTGGGTACATCTTAGAAAATCTTCTTCTCATGAACCAGCTGTTGGATTTGATTCACATTTGATATTTAGAGTCTTTAGGGCAAGGACAACAAAGTTTGTACAAGAGAAAAAAATCCGTCCAGAAATGGCCGTGCTGGGGATGGGGGATGGGAGGGGGGTTCGCGTTATTAGTTAACTTAACATTTTCAACTTCTTATTAAGAACCATTGGACGGATTTCAACCAAACTTGGCAGGAAGCATCCTAATAGGAAGCTGCTTCAGATTTTGTACAAATCATGGAGTTATCTCCCTTTGGGGTCCCATAAAGGGCCAAAAAGGGGGTAAATTGGGTACATCTTAAAAAATCTTCTACTCATGAACCGGCTGTTGCATTGGATACACATTTGGAAGTTAAAGTCTTTAGGGCAAGGACTACAAAGTTTGTACAAGAGAAAAAAATCTGTCAATAAATGGCCGTGCTGTGGATGGGGGATGGGAGGGGTTCGCGTTATTACTTAACTTTGAACATTTTCTACTTCTTTTTGAGAATCATTGGACAGATTTCTACCAGACTTGGCAGGAAGCATTCCAATGGGAAGCCGCTTCAGATTTTTACAAATCATGGAGTTAGCTCCCTTTGGGGCCCCAAAAGGGGCCAAAAGGGGGTAAATAGGGTACATATTAAGAAATGTTCTAATGTTGGATTGAATTCACATTTGGTATTTTAGTCTTTAAATAAGTTTGTACAAGAGAAAAAAAGACTGTCAAGAAATGGTGGTGCTTGGGGGTTGCACTCTTAGTTAACTTTTGATATTTTCCTTAACTGTTTCTGCTCATTTGATTCAGGTGACCGATAAGGCCCTCTGGGCCTCTTGTTTCAATTTAGCCAGTTTATGACAAGGAATTACATTGAAAAAGTAACATTGTAGATGGACAGGTTAGAATTAAGAATTTTCCAATCCAAAGTGATAGATAATGAGTGCTTGATGTCCATGCCATTAATGTTTAAAGTGTAAAATGCATTTTGTACCGTGTTACAGAAGGAAATCAAGGACAGACAAGCAGTTGCCATCAAGACAAAGAACAAGCTCCATGAGAGGAGGATGCAGTCCGCTAAATCACGCCATTATTACGATGAATACCAGGTCAGAATGAGAGCTAAGATGTTGAAGAGAAGGACCAGAGAAGAAATGGTGGGTTATGTGTAGTTTAACCCTTTTCCAAACCGAAAAAATTTGGACTCCCATTTTAAAAGCCGCTGCAGATGACAAGATTGTATTTGATATGATAGGATTCAATATACAATACAGCAGGGAAAATATTGAGACAAAAGTAGAAAATGCTGATTGTCAGCATTTTCTTCTTTTGTCTCAATGTTTTGATAAGCATTTCCTTCAAATTTGGTATCAGTCTTGATGAACAACAAACTTCATGAGAGGAGGATGCAGTCAGCTAAATCACGCCATTCTTATGATGAGTATCAGGTCAGAATGAGAGCCAAGATGTTGAAGAGAAGGACTAGAGAAGAAATGGTGGGTTGTTTTGTTTTGTCCTCATTCTAATGTGGAAAATATAAAGAATTTTTTAAGCATTTTCCATTGCCATTATCATCATCTTCATTGGATTTCAAATTTACCAGCATTTGAGACCAGTTAGTAAAGCACTTGTTCATGTAAAATACTCATATCCAGTGTTCTCCCCAACTCAATAAGCTGTATCGGCCCCACTACAGCTTCATGTTAATCAGTGTAATGCCCATACAGCTTCAAAACTACCCCACAGCTTAATTTCTTCAAAATGGTTACCAAATAGAGGCATTTTGAGGTATTTCATGCCAAACACTGTTTAATAATACATTTTTGTCATTGTAAATGTAATAATTATGAGTAAAAATATTATGGGAAAAGAAGAAATTGCTCAAGATGAGCAATTTTTTCTTTTTCCATAATGTTTTCACTCACAATTATATGCTTTCAAAGTTTACCAATTCTCATATAATTTGCCACTACAGCTTCCAAATATTCTGCGGAGAACCCTGAATTATGTTGGGGGCCAAGGTCAGAGGGGGAGGATAAATGTTGATGCGAAAGTTGCTGTCAGTGCTCTACTGGGGAGTCACCTGCTTGGCTGAAAGGGTCTATGTTTGAAGATTTGATATTTGTAATAAAAAATGAACAACAATCCCAAACTTAAAACTCCAGTACAGCCATTGATATTATCCTTTCTGTAATGCTTTTCGGTGGATTATCGGGAAATAACGGTAGATTATAACTGACCTCCTATTCAGTGAACTTATCAAAAACTTGTGCACCGCTTTCGTTCATTTCACCCTATCTGATGTTATGTAAGCCGGGCCAAATAAGTGACGCCAACCTAAGCGTTGCATAGCAATCACGTGCAAAATGACACGCTGTAAGAAAATTTGTCATAAAATTTTTGCATTTTGTCTACTTTTTGCATTAAAGAAATAGAATAATCGTTTGTTTTTCGAGTAAGATCGATTTATATTTCATTTCGTTAACTCAATGTTCACTCAATGAAATATATATCTAGGTCTATCTTACACTGTAACAAACAATTAACCTCTATATGATCATTCTTATTTTCACAGATTTTCAAGAAGTTGTTCAAGGATGGTTTAGAGATACAGAAGGAGAGGATAAGAGAGTTGAGAAAATATGCGAGAGAACAGAGGGACAGTCAGGCTAAATCACAGAGAAATGAGATAGATTCCATAGAAAACTAGTATCCTTTATAGAGTATCACAAACTAGTTTTGAAAGGGTTTGAAAAGTCGCTTGAATGTTATTCATTACTACATAAGATTTGGTCTTCTTGATCCCATAGGATGTCAGTTAAAAACTCTTGAAGAAAAAACAAATAAAATGCTGAAAACAAAGCTTAGGGCATGACAAATGTTACTTGAAATTGGGCTAAAGCCCAATTGTCATTTGAAACGAACACAGGTCTAGACAAGCATGCATATGCAGCCAGGCTGTCTAATTTAGATCCTTGATATCTTTGTCATTGGCCATTTTGTTGTCAGTAGCAAACTTGAACAGTGCCAATCTTTGTCTTTTCAGAAACAATTAAATCAAGTTATTTTCTGATGGAGGACAATTAGTAATACAGTCGACACTCGTTGTGTCGAAGTCAGAGGGACAGCCAAAATACATCGACATATCCGGAGTTCGACTAAACAGATTTCATTAAGTTTTGACTCGAATGACATTTGCCATTTTTGTTGTTCATCAAGTGTGTTCCAAATTAAAATATAGTAGAAAAAGGAAAGAAATTGCTCGACACGAGCAATTTCTATCCCTTTCCTACTAAATTTCAATGGCTATGTTTATTTCGAAATTACATTGTTTCAATGACGGGACCAGACTTTAACTTCGACTTAAGCGGAAATTTGACTCATCCGATGTCGAGATAACGAGTGTCGACTGTATGTATGTAGAGATTTGTCCTTAACGATGTTTTCTAGCTACCGTGACCAGTTTCAGATGCTTGCAGAAAATATTGCCAAAGAAAAGGAGGAGTTGGAAATGCAAGAAAAGGCCAAACAGAAGGTAAGAGCTACTACAAAATTATGTTGTTAAGTAATGAAGTACACATTAGATATATAATTATGGACAAGTATCTTTATTCAACTGTATAGAAAGATCAGGGTATATTGTTTTAATAATAATAATAATAATGATAATATTGTTTTACCATTGTCTGTCTGTCTGTCTGTCTGTAAGAAACTTAACGGGAAAAGTCTGTCAGTAAGAAACTTAACGGGAAAAACTTAACATTGGCCATTTCGGGGGCAATCATGTTTCTTGTTAATTTCCGTAGTCGATTTAGCCAGATAAGAGTTGATGTTTCTCTTCTATTTCATAGGTACTAAGCTCCATGAAGAAAGATTTAAGAAAGAAGATGGAATCCGAGATCAAGTTACTGCAGGACCATCTTGTACGAGATGATGACGATGCCTACTTCCGTCAACTTGATGCTGATAGGGTCGTCCATGATCTAAAGATGGCAAAGTATCAAGTGCGAGTGTGATACACAGTGATGGAACATTAACTCTTTCCCAAACGGCTAACATTATGATTATCATTTTGAAAGCTGTTACGGGCATCTAAAGGGATGTTGATGAAGAAAAGTTGTAAAAAACATCAGAAAATATTGAGGCAAAAGAAGAAAATGCTGATTATCAGCATTTTCTTCTTTTGCCTCAATGTTTTCCAAAATTTGTTCATCCCATGACGTCTAAACCAGCTTTTGTGTGGGAAAGGTTAAACATACAGTCATTTATTACACCACCCAATAAAAAGGTTTGGAAAGTTGGGTTGTATAGGAGTCAGCTTGTCGGTTGGTCAATTGGTTAGGTAGCCTGTAGCTTTCTATCTGTACTTTGATTAACTGCCAGTGGGATTTGAAACAAACTGCACAAGTACATTATAACCCTTTTCATGCTGCATTTATTTAAGCTGATAGAAAAGAGCAAGGTCAGAGTGCAAATATGTGCAGGCAACTTTGGACGCTTCATGTCCAACTTTGTACACTTCATGAATTTGTGACAGAGTAACAGCCCTTTGGTTAAACTTGTTTTGTTTTGTAATAAAACATTGTAAAGGG
The DNA here is from genome assembly GCA_963680895.1 of Fragum sueziense. Classification (NCBI taxonomy): domain Eukaryota; kingdom Metazoa; phylum Mollusca; class Bivalvia; order Cardiida; family Cardiidae; genus Fragum; species Fragum sueziense. The sequence continues at coordinate 42,726,896 of OY804597.1, forward strand.
TATGACCATATTTAGTGACTTGTCTAGTTATTTAACTGATCTGCTTGGCTAGAAAATTGTGATATTATGATAATTGTAGATATTTTTAGTCATTGTCAATTTGTCCATTTTGTGCATAGAAAAGGAGGCATTTATTGTCAATCTGCAGTTGACATCATTTTGCACTCTCCAATGCTACACAATTTTGTAAACTTAAGGTATACGAACTGAGAATGAAAACACCAATTTCTAGCCATACGAAATGCATCAAATTACATACACTTGTAAATACACTTCACATAAGTTGATTCACCAGGCCGGATTTCAAGATTATGCTTCAAGAAGAAAATAATTTACAATTTTATTTTACTCTATATTCATATGCAAGGGAGGTAATTTTGAACATTTTTGCCAAATATTTCCGTAAGTATGCATTAATTCAAAATTCTAAACCATACAAAATGCTTATGTTTGTATTTGGAATAGAAATTTAACACAGTTTAGGAATTACTGGCACTTTTCAAATTTCGCCTCTGGCTCTGCATTTCATTCTCAGTTCGTAAACCTTAAGTTGTCAATAATAACTATTCGACATTTTAATCATGAACATTTAATTAATAGATCTGAGAAAGGGTTGAGTAAAAGAATTTCAGCATATACATGAATATACACATTTCACTATTTCTGTGTTGTCAAAATCACATACCTGCAAATTCTGTATTGAATCTTTGTAAAAACTAAAAAGTCAAAGTATCATCCAGGAAATATGTTTTATGCACATTACATTTTTGTTTGTTTTATTTTAAGACATTTCACCTATCATTTGTTTCCAAACACGGAAATTGATAAGAATATCTTTGTCAATTTTCATTGCCAAGACTGACGCCCATACATCGACAAGAGTATACCATCGTTTATTTCTGTTGCCACGGATGACGCCCGTAGTTGCTAGAAGTGTTTGGGAACTAATGATGGATGGAATACCTTAAGGGATTACAGTTGCACACTCACACATTGTCGTATGAAGTCTGCCAAAGCTTTCTTATTTGAGTTGTCAAAATTCTTGTCATCTGGGATTAACAATTGTTTTGCGTTGCAGAACAAACATTTAAAGTTAAGAAAATTAAGCTAAAGAAATACAACTTACAGTTCTTTTTCAGACTGAATAATTCTTATCAGAAACCGGTTTTAGAATTGATTTCTTTTTCTTTGCTATATTTTTTATCTGTGATATTTTATTAAATAAATGATTTTAAACTCCAAATTGTACCATATGTCTTTCATATTTGGTGAATGCCTCACCCAGTTACATGTATTTTAACCCATTCCCAAACATGACACATTTAGACGCCCTTCAAAATAAAGGCTTAGAAAAACATAATGGAAAATGAAGAAATTGCTTGTGACATGCAATTTCTTCATTTCCCACAATGTTTTGTACCCGAAAAGACAAAAAAATAAGAAATTATATTCACTTAAAATTCTCATCTGCATCAACTTTGAATTTGGAACAGTCCAAAATTTTGCCTTTTGGTAATGAGTTAATATTGCATGCCCATGTCCGTATAAAACGTGGCAGGCACGTGTAATTGATTTGGGGTTTTCTTCTCTCACGGTTATATTTTAGGACAAGACGTGATACAATGGTTGTCTTCTGTCTACATGTAGATACCGGTATACGTTAACCCATTACCAAATTACAAAAAATTTCGACTGCTCCAAATTCAAAGATGATGCAGACGACAATTTGAATTGAATGAAATTTCACATTCTTTGATCTTTCTGGGTAGAAAACAATGTGGGAAATGAAGAAATTCTCCATTTTCCACAATGTTTTTCAAAGTCATTTCATTGTAGGGAGTCAAAAAGAGTCCTTGTGGGTAATGGGTTAAAGTATAAGCAGATGGAAGCTAGGATTATGTACGGGTATTTGTAATGACTGGAGAATATGGTTACTTCTAAGGTGTATCAATAGTTGGAAAATTGTAGTGTTCAATGGCGAGTTTGCATATTATGGTTGGAAAACATTTTTAAAGATGTCTTAATTAATCACATTTTTTTTTATTCAACACGTTATTACAACAAATAAATATTAACATTTACTTAATGATATCTGTAACACTGCCACACAAATTATGTTAAACTGAATATTTGATTTTTGATGTCAATGAAAAAGTTGATGGTTGATTTTTGGACCAATGAGTTTGGACAAAAAGCCCGCCTTTTGTAACACCTTGCCAGACGAGCAACAAAATGGTTGAACCCATTACCAGACGACAACATTTTGGACTATTCCAATTTGAAAGATGTTGCGGACGAAAAATTAAAGTTGATGAAGATTTTAAAATCTTTCCAATTTTGGTTAGAAAACATTGTGGAAATTGAAGAAATTGCTTGTCACAAGCAATTTCTTCATTTTCCACAATGTTTTCCCAAGCATTTTCTTGTGGGGGAGTCAAAATCACTGTGCAGTAATGGGTTTTAACACGGCTTTGGGGAAAATATAAGTTAGCGGCATTGTTTGTTTTCCACCACGTTCTCCAAGTCAATTCAGTCATCAAATTTGTTAAAACTAAATCTTCTCGAGTATACGATACCTTTTCCCCAAAACAGGTCCTACAGTTGACGTCATTGCGGAATATGGCTTTTGAAAAAAATAATAAGGGAAAACGGAATGCAGGTTTTAAACATTTTCAACTTTTCCTTCAATAATTTCAGTGCTATCTTACCTCATAAAATCTATTTTAGCTCGTATCAAATTTAATTGTTTGGAATGAGTTAAACATTCAAGTCCGGTAAATGCATGTTAAATGTTGGATGTGCGTTGTCTAAGAGGTTTATTTGTGACTCGTAATTTCCTTGTTTACTAATCATTTTCTTTGCAGATTTATTCTTCAACTTTCTGTCTATCAGCCAGTATGTTTTCATCTGTCCTTTTCCCTGAAAGGAAAGAAAACGAAAACATTTACAAGTGCCCTTTACCTCTCAATTAGTATGAGGTATGTTATAGGTTTAATTCACGTTTTTGAGGTCGTTAACATTCGCAGAGGCCCAAGAAATATGATAACGCCCGAGTGCGAAGCACGAGGGTCGTTTTCGTATTTTTGCGGGCCTCTGTGAATGTTAACGACCGAAAAATACGTGAATTGACGCTATTATTGCATAAAAAGCATAAAATTCCAATGATTACTTACCACAAACCCCTTGATATGTGCGAAAAATGAATCGAGGTGAGATACGGAAATGTCTATTGCAAATAAAACCTTTCTTAGATCACGCACAGTATATTACACTGATAAAAAGATCAAAGGTTTTTCAGGTGACCGAAATGCTATAAAAGTAGAAAACGCAGAGAGAAAAGGATATGTTGCCAACTTTAAGCATTTTTCTTGTCAATATATTCCAAGTATAAAATTATATTAGGCAAAACCAGGAGTTATTTTGCAAATGGTTAAATCAGATTGCTAGGATGTCACCGCTTTTCAACAAAAGCCTCGAAACTACAGATATTATGATCTAACCTTTATGGCTATTTCTCCCCTGTATTCCATATTATAGTCGCCCACTTTTTCTAGTAGCTGCATCGAGTTCTCTGATATGTGAATCTTCATTGCTGTAATTAAAGGAATATTCGCATGGAATCGAGCAAAAATGAGCCAAATCGGGCATATAAATGCAGCATTATTTCGGGGTCAGCATTACAATAGTTACGTGTAACAATTATGCTTATAAAGGATTCCCAGTTGTGTAATAAGTGCTCTACCGGCGAAGCCGAAGGGGACTTAAGGTTTGCACTTCTTCTGTCTGTCTGTCTGTCTGTCTGTCTGTCTGTCAATCCGGTACATAAACTTTTTCGGACTTTCTTTCGAAATGCTGGCAAGTATCGAGCAGATTTTGGTATATGAGTGCGCATTTGTAAATTACAACAAAAGTTTTGAGTTTCGTTACGGTCCATTGGTTTTTCAGGGAAAATATGGTTGCTGGACTCGGATATTTATTGGAAATTTTACAGATTTCCCGACTGTTTTGTCCGGAATGTATTGTACCTTATATAGTCCTTCTCTCAATGCTATCCACAATCTTTTTACATGACATACCTTCTCCGTTAGATTCCATCCTACTGGCCGTGTTGACCGTATCACCAAACAAACAGTACCGCGGCATAGTAGACCCTACCACACCGGCTACCACCGCACCTGAAATGGTCCAGGGATTAGCATAAAACCATTGTGAGTGCATATAATTATTACAACAGCGTTTTCCTCTTGAGCGTTGCATGAAACATTAAATCATCCTAATTGTCCGATAGAAATGAATAATTATATTGCGTCGGATTAATTAACTTGCATATAAATAATAAATACGTGTATAAATGACTTCTTCTTCTTCTTCTTCTTCTTCTTCTTCTTCTTCTTCTTCTTCTTCTTCTTCTTCTTCTTCTTCTTCTTCTTCTTCTTCTTCTTCTTCTTCTTCTTCTTCTTCTTCTTCTTCTTCTTCTTCTTCTACACTTTTTTTCCCTCCCCTTTAAAATTTTCCAAAACCGAGATACGAGGTTTTGCATTTACAACGACGATATGCATCTCATTCGAGCCAGAAACATTCAATATCAATTTATTATTTAATTATCTTTGTAGTTTCTAGTTACTTTCGATGTGTTGTAAGCATCATAATATTGTCAATATTGGTTTAGCATCGCCGAGTGAAATCACTTAACCTACCGCAATGCAGACCGATTCGGATTCTTAATGACTCATCCGGTGTATGTCTAATTTTAAAGTTCCGTACACTCTCTCTAATGACATGGCCAGAGTGTCGTTACACATTCGTTACGCACCCTAACCAATTCGGGCGGCGTCGTAAAAATTCTGCGGTGGAACGTGTTCCACCGCCGAATTTTTACGACGTCGCCTAAATTTTTCCAAAGTCGTTTGAATCCCATTACGGGTAAACTACCTTAATAACCTACCGGAATGCAGGCCTATCCGGATCCGTAAGGACTCATCCGGTATATGTCTAATTTTAAAGTTCCGTACACTCTCCCTAATGGCCAGAGCCATGTTAGTTATCTCGATAACGTGTCTGTCACCAATTCGGATAGGTAAACCAGAGGCACACATATAGGCATCACCGATCGTCTCTACCTGTAAAAGAGAGTTGATAATAATTCATGTTAGATTATTAATGACGGTTTGACAGATTTCTACTAAACATGAAAAGTTTGAAAAGCGTTATTTTCACAAAGGCTTTATTGTCATATTTACTTGGAACCCATCCTTTCGAGTTTTTTTTTTTTTTTTTTTTTTTTTTTTTCGATTGACTTGAAATAAAGCTGAACAAAATATGAAGTTGGGAAATTTACATAGACTTAAATTCTATAGCACCAAGTAGGTATACCTTCTTTCTTAAATATTCACTCTTGAATAAGCACTCTTATAACCTCTCTGTCTCGGCAAAATTCGCTGACCATAATTCCAGCTAAGTATAGCATCTAGAAATCTGGAACTTAAACTATTTTAGAAATTCTGCCTATCAGCAGCTTTAATGCAACATTGCATTCCTCTAATTGGCAATGTCTGCAAGGTTGTCTCTGATTGCCTTTGTCTCACCATCTCTGTTTGTCTACATTCTGCTCTATATAATCTACCTATTTTGATAATTATTAATGAAACCTCAGCCCCATTGACTCTAACAAGTCAAACGCTCGAATTTGAATTACCATGTGTACGACACTTACCTTGTACACGACAAAATCATCAATAATGGCATCAAATATGGTGTAGAGATCGTTGAGTAGATCTACCACCTGCATGGGCGTACTGCGACCTGCCAGAGTTGTAAATCCGACTATATCACTGAAGTAAATAGTCACGCCATCATAGGTCTCTGGTCTTACTGGTGTACCGGCCTCTAGCTGCTTAGCTACAGAACTGAAATAGTCAGATGTAACACTTGATTATGTATAAGTCAGAAACTCCAGTATCTAGTAGCGTTACAAAAAGTGACATTGTACAAACTAAATAGAAAATTCAAGGCTCGTATATATGAACTACAATTGTAAAGAAGTCTTAAATTTGATTTATGTTTTTTATTTTAAGTCAATAACACTTGCGTACGAATTACTGCTAATGTTAAGAATAAAAATTATACATGGGGTTGTAAACACTCGTCTTTTATTCCACGAATAAATTCCACATTTCTGCCAACATCATGGCCGGACCTTACTTACATTGGTAGCATTCTATACAGGAGGTCCTCGGCTTTCTTCTTCTCGTCCATGTAGGCTTTAGTTCGCTCTTCAACAAGACTTTCTAAGTTATTGGCGTACTGTTCCATTCGTTGCATTAGATTATCCATAATGTTGCTCCCACGTGCCCTGATTAATGATGTACAAGAATTTAAAGGTGCACTTTTACAGAATTTCTGCATTTAATTATTTTTTGTCAAAAAATCAAGTTAATTAAGAACGATAATTCCACATAGATCTAAATAATTATTATTGTGAAAAAATAATAACGAGAATTAAATTGCTACAAGATTCAATGGAATGATAAATTGTTAAATGTATTTAGCGTTCTTCAAAACACAAAACCATTCCCGCGACTTTTATTTTTTTTTAATTTATTTGATTTTATTATCAATGTCATTATAGTATGGACCTACCCCTTTTTAACTAACAATAATTTGTTTATGATTCCTGTTTAAACTCAACAACCCATATCAGTACCAAAGATAACAAACAGGGTGAAATATGGTGGTTTTGGAAAGGTTCACAGAAGGGGACAATGCTGTTACTTTGTAATTTTCTTGATGTTTTGTTCCGTCGTCTCGAAGGTTGGCCTACAGCTTGGGTCCTCGTCCCAACATGTGGTCATGATGTCTAGTAACCCAGATGTGCAGTGTTCGCTTGTAACTTGTGGTCGGAAAGGTGGGTGCTCCTTCCTTCTTACTCTGCTCAGTATCTCTAAAATTTAAAAAAATATGTACTATGTAGAGAAGTAAAACCAACAAGATAGTTAATTGCTCATTATAAGTAACGTGAGAGATTATCGACCCTGATATCGTGCTCCCTGAGGAACGGATGAGTCAGATGAGAGTGGCTTTTGTACTGATATGAGAAATACCAGGATTTGTGACCAATGTTCACAGCAATTGGACATTAGTTATAGAACCTATATATAAAAACAGAAGCGGGGAAATGAAACACATACCATCAGTATCTAAGTCAGCAGACTCGAAGGGACATCCACGTACTATAATCTCTTGTAGTATTATACCGAAACTGTACACGTCCCCCTTCTGTGTGCCCGGGCTCCACGTGCTCTGACGCAGAATCTCAGGCGCCGTCCATAACAACTCTGAAAATTGTAAATATAAACCATGAACGATCAATACGACACATTATAGTAATGTTCTTCAAGGTGTCAATTCTCTATTTACACGTAGATATATATGCTAAAATGCTGTTCTTATCTTTCAATAATTTGTTTACATGTATTTATAGATATGAAACGGCTCTAAAAAGTCTATGAATCGGTATCCCTTAAATGACAAAAGGTACTGAACTTTAATAATACTTGAAAATATGAAAAATATGAATGCAGGGCCTACTGCCTTAAAATATGTATGAAACGGAAATCAGATAAGAAAAGTAAAGTCGATGGGACATAGCACACAATTATTTAACATTTTATTCACATGTCGTGGACATTTACTTCATCTTTACAAGCAGCAATGACTTCAACCAATCCATGAATCTCGATCCAAATATTTTCAATTACAGCTTTTGTCGATATATAATGTTTTGTTTTTCAACAATGGACTATCATTGCTGCAACATAAATCGCTTTTCCCAAACGACAACATTAAGGCCGATCTAATTCAAAATGTGTTGCAGAATCTACGAAAGCTTTCTTACTTGATATATTAGCGGATGACTTAAGATTTTTCTCCTCAGCTTGAATGAAACATTTCGGTCCAAATCCCTTTATCTTCAACATAAACCTGCTATCCACTACGCAGGATGAGCTCCTTAACCGTCCATGAACCTTGATATCTGAGTTGTGTAGATATCTCATACCCTGAAATTGAGTCGAAATTTGGTTTTAGAGAATATCTTTTAGTAGTACTGAAGGGTAGCGAAATAAGCGAAACATTTCTAGAACAGAATGAGATAATAAATAACAACAATTCTTCAAATTCTTGTTTTCGTGAAATTTAATCACAAAATTGCATGTTTGAAACCCCACCGATAAGGAGCAACAAACATTCGTGCCACACAAGTTTACGTTCATGGAACATGTCTTTGTTGAAGCCAGGATCGTTCTATTTGTATATTCAATGTTTCACAAGTGAATCTATATCGCTAATTAGATACCTCTGACTGATACATTTGATGACACACAATCGACACTCGTTATGTCGACATCGGATAAGTCGAATTTTCGCTTAAGTCGAAGTTCCAATCTGGTCCCGTCCTCAGCTATTGACATATTTTTTTTTAAAACAAAATAATTTCGAACTGAATATAGCCATTGAAATATAGTAGGAAAAGGATAGAAATTGCTCGACACGAGCAATTTCTTTCCTTTTCCTACTATATTTCAATAATATTATTACTTGATAAGCTTCAAAAACGGCCAAATATCAAATATCTCGAAGACGAACAAAATCGGGTGAGTCGAACTCCGGATATGTCGAGGTATTTTGACGGCCCCTCCGACTTCGACACAACGAGTGTCGACTGTAGTTAGATGACTTACCTGAACGATATCATTGATGAGAGAATGCCTGAAGGCCCAGTCCAGCTGTATTCCTTCATTATCGATGATGTCCTACAATGGACGACAAAACAATGAAAACTGCTTTCAAAGTAGAGAAACATATCGTTGGTGGGGAGTCAAAACCTCGTAACTACAGCTTGAAAAAGCTGGAGTTACGAGGTTTTGACCCCCCAACGACGATATACTAAGATCTTAATGTTTTATATCCAGTTCGAGTAAAATCACATTCTGGAGAGAATATATTTTTACAAATATTATTCAAATTATTATTATTCAAATCCGAGACAAAAAAAATTTGAACTGCAACATCGGATGACCCCCCCCCCCCCCCTTAAAATGCATAGATAAATATAATTATTTAAAAAAGTCGTAGGCACTTCTGATATCTTGATATATAAACGCTTTGTCAATTATATATCCACCATGTGTGTTGTCCTACGGCTTTCCATTAAATCGTACTGATTATTCGTCGGTTTTTTTTTTCGAACTTCCAAAACATAATGTGTGTAAAACAAAAATTATTTTTACCATTAAGCTGCCCCTAGGACAGACCTCGGACAACACGGCTATGTTACCAGACTCCATACACGCTCCTATAAACGTTTCAATGTTGTTGTGGCGTAGATGATGCATCTGAAATATAAGTGTAATATGGGGTATGTTATCATATCTATGAAAAGCCGAATGATTTAAAAAGTTAAAAATCTGAAAAATGTCTGATGAATTGAACTATTTTCAAATTCTACTTTATATTCCGGCGGTTGAATATGTAAACCTAGCCAGATAGTCTAGACATATTTAATATATACCACAGTTACGTAACAGTAGTATAGGTGCCTCTTTGGCTTCAAAAATATTAGGAAGCATGCATGCCTAATTTCCTGTACGTTTAGCGCTAATTTCTAAGGAAGTGCAATGGTATTTTCCACAAAGAATACCATAACTGTTACATACTTTCTGATTTACGTCAAAACCGCAGTGACGTATAAGTAGTATAAACGCCTCTTTGGCTTCAAAAATATACGGCACATATGTCTAATGTCCGGTAGTTTGAGGCATACATGTCTAATTTGCTATACTTTTTAGTTCTAATTTCTCAGGACGTATTAAGGTAATTTCTCACACAGACGATGATAACTGTTTCATACTGTCTGATTCACGTCAAAATCGAAGTACCGTAGAGTAGTATAGGTGCCTCTTTGGCTTTAAAATATTAGGAGGCATATATGTCTACTTTCCTGCACATTTCTAGTGCTCATTTTCAAGTAGGTAATAATATATTTTCTCACAAAGACCACCATAACTGTTACAAACTCTATTATTTACTTCCAGACCGTTGTTCCATGTTCCGTAATTTAGCAGTATCGGTGCCTCTTTGGTTTCAAACAATATTAGGATGCCTACCTGTCTCATTTCCTGTACATTTCTGGTACTCATTTCTATGGAAGTAATCTGGTATTTCCTCACGTAGACCCGGTCACCCTTGTACAACCCTATACGACCATTACCGTTAAATACTCTCTGATTCATGTCCATACGACTGTTCTGTAATATAACAGGATGCAAAGCAATGCCTAAGTGGCATTTAGTCTTTTGTGGAAAAAAATTAGTCTGCATCTAAGTGAAAGCTGATGAATACGCCAAAATAGGCGTTAATAAGGACGGATTTTATGCACAACGTAGATCAGAAAAAATAAGATGGAAAAATGACTTTGTGATCGTAAGTGTGTTTGTCAAAAGATGGCCAGAAAACGATTGCAAAGAAAGATATCCCCAAAGTTCTGGCTTCTGTCATTTTGCATTCGGCTGATTATCACATATATTTCAAAAGAATCAACCGAGGAGGGACTGATAATCCATACGAGTGTCTATGACGACTATTACAGACTTTCCAGATTGAATAAAGGTTTTGACGAATTAGATAATGGAGTCTTTGTATTGAAAAAAGTCCATCAGGACATTTGAGAGCAACAAGAATCCAGTCAGCATTTGCACAATGACATTATGATAAAGATCCATATGATTCTGATAAAGTATCCTCTAAACTTGTGACATCTGTCAGACAAGTATGGGTTCTGATCAGAAAGTACTATGGTATGAACTGATGAGAATTTATGGTCGTCTCAAACGCCTTATTAAGGGCCACTCTCACAGATCTCGGCTCAGGCATATGTTACTAACACCAGCGATTCAACAATCCTTACTTCGACATCATCAACGGTAAGTTTAGATTTGTTACATCCAGATATAACACTGCCGAATGTCTTCACAAGTTCTACATCCTTCCATGACACCTTCCATCGCATGTCAGAGTTAGCCTTTCTCCGACTGTAAATATATCATATAGATTTTGTTAGGTGAGGTGATATCACTCAAAGTCAGGGCACGAAATCAGAAAAGTTATCACATAGAGGCATTTTGTGAAGAAAAGGGTTTGCGATCATTTCTAAGGGTATTTTGGTATGCTGAATCCGAAAAACAATGTTGCCAAGCTGAAAAATGGCTCCTTCATCAGCTAATTTGCATATTTTCAAAATGGCCGCCAAAACCTCAATTATGCAATAATAATGTTGATATGTATCATTTTTTCGACATGTTTTGTTCTAAATATTGCAACTTCCATGTAATAGACTAAAGTTAAATGGCTTACGAGGAACAACAATGGCTCTTTCAACATCTAATTTGCATATTTTCAAAATGGCCACCAAAAACATAAAATCCGCTATATAGTATCAATGTTTTTGGCATAATATTAACCAAACTGTTCCGATGTTTTGCTATAGAATGTTTAAAACTAATGAGTTATTAATTTCAAAAGTAAATAGAACCCTGTTGACACTATTTTTAATAATCTTTTAGCGTATTACTGGCAATAAAACCCTTTTAAACATACAGAATAACACTTTCAGGTTTCAAGTTTTTGGCATAATCTTAACCAAATTGTTGAGATATTTTGCTCTAAATTACTCAAAACTATTGAGTGAATAATTTCAAAAGTAAAAAGAACCACATTGACATTATTTTTGATAATCCTTTACCATATTACTGACAATAAAACCTTTTTAAATAAACAGAATATCACTTTCACATTGAATTTATTTATCATTTTTTATCATTTTTGTAAAAAGGCGCCGTTAAAACACACAACTTTTATAAACAATACCATTTTAGACGTTTACATATACATTTTGATTTACGGAAAAGCGTGGATATTTTACATTTAGCCTACATAATAATTTGGGTCATTTTCAAAATAAAGCCAAGTTGGATATTTTAACACGTCTTTGGTACTTATGACTAGATTGGAATGAGCTCCGTAATCCCACTTGCACTATGGAAAAATATCATCTGAATTCAATTATACAAGAATTGATTTGAAAACAGAAAAATACTATAAGAGCTAAGCACCGTACTTATTCCAATAAAACCGATAACACACCCCCAATTTTTAAATTGAGTTGCATGCCAAAGAACGTGAATGTGCCCAGTTTTCAAATATAAAATTGCTGCCTTCATATAATCAAACGTTAAGTGCTAGCGCATTACGATCCTGTACAAAATTTATGTTCTCGCTGGTAATTAGACATTTCCCTGTCTGCTTAAAGGGGCCATGCTAGATATTTCAGGCATCAGAACAACATGGGGACAATAAGAGTTTACTAAATGGTACATGTATGCACATTGTATTTTCTGGGCAAAACATGGATTATGTCGTTGGTTCCAAGATTTTCATCAAAGATTAGTTTCCTATATATCCAATGAGAAACTAACAATGTGGAAGGTAAAGTTAGATACAAACTTCATACAGAAGAACTAAATGAATTTGATGCGATTTTTCATGATAAAGTAAGTATCTACCCGCACAGGTTGATCGACCCATATATTTCTTGAAAATATATTTTACCTGCTTTTATGTTTGACATACTAGCATGGCCCCTCTTAGAACGTCGAAAAGTTGTCTAGAAACACGTATGAAAAAATGACGACTACACTGATCTCAAGAAGTATTAAAATGAAACGTTTCAATAGAAGATGTAAGTCAGTAGATAAGTTGGTTACTGTATTTGTTAGAATACAAAAAGCGCATCCTAAAACCGACTACATTTAAAAGACATTTTGAAAATCTTGGGTCAGCAACGAAGTTCAGCATTATCAAAGACATTGAGCAGGATATTTGTATTCGGTACAATAGCATAATTTATCATATGAAACATACCCAACACTCGTTTCCAAAAAAAGAGTTATTACAATGTTTCTTTCCGTGTAACATATCTGTTTTTTTCAGCTATCGATGGAATTGATGTAAACATCTGCAGATTATGGGTTAATACTTAAACATAAGCTTCAGATTGTATTCTTCAAACATATTATTATATGACAAAGCGAAATTTAAATATCAGAATTTGATTCCTTTATGTCAATAACAATGAAGCTATTAATGTCTATGCGCAGTATCAGGCGGAAAAAAACAATTCTCTTATCATAATCATTTCCTTCTTACTTGGCTTTCAGTTAAGGTTGCCTTGTGTGAAGAAATGTTGAGCATTGAAGACGCCAAAGCCTCTGTCTAGGCAATTCTTATTAATGTCCTGGTGTGGCATCCATATTTGAACGCATGGAGGTATACACCAAGAAATCCATATTTTATATTTATGACTATTCATGACAAATGATATGGCCCTTGTCATGTCACAGCTCAAAAAGGGATTCTTATACAAATGCTACATGTCTTTCCTTCGGCAGCGCACAACCAATGATAGGGGCTCTCGAAGAAACTGTCAATAATTTACGTATTATTACTAAATAGGTGTTACAGTTCTAACAGTTTCGGATAAAGTTGCAATAGTTCAATAAATAACAACAGAGACTATGTATCCAGGGCTTGTGGGTTTGAACCCATGGGTGTCAAAATCCTTTTTGACGTATTACAAAAAGTTTGTAACCAAATGGTGAATCGCTTACATATAATCTACAGAGTGTCCCAAAAAAACAAAAAACGGAACACTAACTTAAAGTCAAATATTTTAAAGCGTAATCAAAGAATCTAATTATTGAATTTGCAGTACTGAAGATACATTTTTTTGCATTTGTGTTCCAAAATTCACTTAAAAATATGCATCGGTTCAAAAGTTATAAGCAAATTAATAATGACACTAAAAACCGATCTGACATGATATTGATTTTTTCGTCTTGTTTGTTCGTGAAAGTGCACTAATGGTCAGCTGTTGAATTCTGTACCGTTGTACATGTATGTACCGATTTTCTCAAAATTTAATATGTACACGTGATGTACGTTCAAATTGAGTCCATAGGGTGGTTGTTTGAATTAATCTCAAATTATTATGTGATTCATTTCACATGACACAGTTTTAACTTTTATTTTTATAAATTACAAGCTTGATAATTATGTTTCCTAAAATTAGTCCAGTCATAATTTTCTTGCACAGTGTACATTTCTGTTGATCATGGTTTAATTCTTCTTGGCGAATTTCGTGTTATTTGTCATATATGAACATGTTTTGCATAAAGGTTAGTGTCAGGTCAAATGAAACCCGTAATACTTTTCAATTGAGCGGTGACCGGCATGTTGGTCAGATATAAAATACTTGGATATTTTGTTTGTATTCATTTTAGTTACATCACAGCTCTTCTTTAACAGTTTAGTTATTAGCAAAAAGATGAGATGAAAATGCACTATTGTGAGTACAATGTTTCAAAATCACTTTTGTATTGTATTGAATATATTAAACAATTGTATAGCGTCAATTTATTCAATGAGTGTAGGCGCGCGCTGCAAAACGAAAAGATCGATATCGTGTTAAAACGGTTTTCGGGGTATATTCATTTGAATGCCAATATTTTCAAAAGTAATCATTATTTTTCAACCAAATTTTAACTGCTAATAGAAAACTGTCTTTGCTATGGCATATGTAAATTTGGTGGAGAAATATTACTTGATACATGAGAAATGCGCTTTCAAAAATGGGTTCCGTTTTTTTGGGACACCCTGTACATGTACATGTGATAAGCAGTTATTGACTTTGATTGGAAGTTGTACTTGTTCGAAACATGTCAGGAACATGATGAATATGTGCATCAGTCACTGTAATGTTAGTGACAATTCAACCATATTCAATCATTAAAGTTTATGACAAGCGCATTTGTTGACCAGAAAATCAGTGTTATATAGTTTATTGATATAGTTTATTAGTCACTATATCCAGTTTCTAGTATTATCTGTATCGTAGGTAGATAAAAATTGAACATTTTTTTTCTTCTGAAAAAAAATGAAGTTCAACAAACCATTGTGAATTAAGTTTGCCACACTCAACTAATTTTGCAATCTAACAAAAATTTGAAATCTAAGATAATTGTACTTTTTAATATTGTCCAGTGCATCAGTTGGTTACCTGTTCAGTATGTGTTCAATTTCAAAATAATGTATACAATTTGATTTTTAAGGATATCAAAATGTAAATTAAAACGATTTTAGTAACTATTATCTCGAGCATTTTGGAATCATGAGTGTATATGATGTCCACAAAATGGAAGATCCCACACTACATTATCCTTTATTAGAATGAATACGGTAAACCGTTTTCCAAAATTTTTGGACATTGATTCATATTTCTAAGAATTTATTGCGGATATCTTGGCAAGACGTTTAATCGAATCATGATTTCAATATAGTGGATAGGATTTATCATCATTTTGGCAAAATTATGTGAACAATTATTTACATGGTTTTTAAATCGGCGTGTTTGAGGAATGCTAAAAGAATTAAATATATGGTCAAAGGGCCTGTGCTCAAATTCGTTTTCTTTACCATATCTGGCATTGAAACTTTACCTTTAATGCATTACATTTTCAAAATAGTACTTTGAATAATTTTACTGCATTTCACACGGGAAAATAAAATAATGATTAATGTTTCTGTTTCAATGGGTTTTTTTTGCCATTTATACGGTAATTTTCAAAAATGAATCTAATGCTTTTCTCAATTACCTATCAAATCATTTATTTTTAGTCTGTTAACAAGAAATTTGCAATATTTAGAACAAAACATGTCGAAAAAATTATAAATAACAACATTATAATTGCATATTTTAGGTTTTGGCGGCCATTTTGAAAATATGCAAATTAGATGATGAAGAAGCCATTTTTCAGCTTGGCAACATTGTTTTTCGGATTCAGCATACCAAAATACCCTTAGAATGATCTCAAACCCCTTTCTTCACAAAATGCCTATACCTTAAAAACTAAGCGACTTTTTCAGAATTTTGTCCTGGCTATCAGTCTTATTAACAGACATATAAATTCGAAAAATAAAAAAATCGAAATGTAAAACTGGTAACCTAAAACATATCAGAGAATATTTCTACGTTTCAAACTTTCAAATGAATTTAAAAGGTTCATGGTATGTATCCCACATGATAAAGCTTAGCTTGCAACTGTATTATTATTCCTTTAACCACCTGCATTTGTTTTATTTGGTATAGCGGACGAGAATTGACCTGGCAGAGCATTCCATTCGATAAGCATGGGCTGCTCTGCCAGGTCATTTCTCGTGAGGTGTATCTGATTCTGTATATGAACCTACCTATAAACAATTTGTAGTATGATTATCATGACCAACAGCAATATCAAACTTCCTCCAACAATGCCTGCAATAGCTTCACCGGATAGTCTTTCTGTAAGAGAACATGTAGGCTATGTACAACAATGGTGGATCCAGAGGAGGTCCAACTGGTTAAAAAATAGATCTACCTAGTTGCTTGATTATTTTATTTTCATATAAATTCAGTATAAATTGTTTTATACTAAGAATGCGACCTCCTATTTGTTCGTTAGAACCCCCAGGATCCGCTGCATTACAATGTTATTATGGTTTTTGGTATTCTATTATGTAAGTTTTCCCCATAATGGAACCATAGTAAACTCTTATTCTAAGCAGGATGGGTATTTCTTTTAGGCAATATGGTGACATATTGCTGTTCAGTAAACGATTTATTCCCATAGACAAAGTAGTCGTGTTTAGTTTCTTCGTCACTAGACCTTCCTTGGCCTTTGTCAAATTTGCCCAATATTCTTGTAAGGTATACCTTTGTTCTACGTTCAAGAAGATCTCCTTTGTTTTGTAACAAATTGTTCGACCCATTACGACATTGTCATAGTTTGGAAGGTCATCCAAGGCAATGTGAAAAGCACTCAAATGAATAGACAACAACTTCAATTGAAAATACGAACTTACTCGCATTGATTACATGATTAACCCTTTCCCAAACGACAAAATTTTAGGGTAATCCACTTGGAAAACTGCTGCAGATGACAAAATTCATGTTGAAAAGGAAAAGGTTTCGTGTGGAAGATGGTACATAAAATATTGAGGCAAAAGGAGAAACTACTGGTTATCAGCAGTTTCTTCTTTTGTCTCAATTGATTTCCCAAAAAAATCAATTATGGACGTCAAAACCAGGTCTTGTTTGGGAATAAAAAAAAGTTACATTTACCTACAACGCATCTCTCTCCCCTGAACCCACATTTCGGCATGTCTATTGGAACGCCCTTCAACCACCTGATCTCCTTGTTTGGTAGTGGTATATACTCACGGCTATATCCCAGAAACGAACCAACACGCTGAAAACACGGAGAGAAAACGAGCTGAATGGGAATGGGTTACGATACACTGTTGCTGTTAGGGAAAAGGTTTCATGACTGAATGCGTCCATTAAATGACATTACGCCACCTTTGATTTTACGACATTATGAGATAAACAATTGTTATTATAGGAAACTAATTGTAAAGAAAGGTCTGATTATATCATTACTTAGCGTTTGCTTAATGAATATAATTGATATACTATACTCAATTCCAAAAGAAAGTGTGCACTTTTGTGTTTTACCTTTACCTTAATTTTCACAAAGTTTATGGCAATTTAGGGGGTAAAAGTGATATCATACTTAAGATTAGACCTTAAAGAAAAATGACATCAAAACAGATGTTGATACAATAGCTCATATTGCATACACGCAGTCAGATTATTATGGTGTTGATGGTGTTGAGATTTGCACTCCTTACAGCTTCTTCTGTGGATAGAGTTACAAGCTTATATATGCCGTTGTAGGGTTTGACCAGGCCTTCCAAGCCATTTCCACGATAAACTTTCCTGTAGACGTTATGTGTACGTCAACGTTAGTAATCGCTACGTTAGTGGTCTAGTGAATTGCAGTGAAACGGTGCAACAACGTTCTAAAGCGAATTTGTTTGCCTTTAAAGTGACATTTCACATTTATTTCATTTTTTAAAAGTATGTTTTGATGCAAAGATTGTTTATTCTAATGCATAGAAATGTTATCAGTTTTTTGAAGTTGTTATCTATAAGCGAAAAATACGCCTTTAAAATGGAGACAGATATGACAAATACTTTATAAATCTGAACTGTTGTCCACAACAATTTGTTTAATTTCAGCGCAAAAATATATATTTCTCGTAAACGGTTCAATATTTTGGTTTGAAATTTTCAGACTTTTCATAGGAAAACATGCTCTTTCAAATAGAATAAAGGTAACATTTATGTAAA
Organism: Fragum sueziense; assembly: GCA_963680895.1. Taxonomy (NCBI): domain Eukaryota; kingdom Metazoa; phylum Mollusca; class Bivalvia; order Cardiida; family Cardiidae; genus Fragum; species Fragum sueziense. Next base: position 42,745,236 of record OY804597.1, read on the forward strand.
AATAATTGTGAAATATCACTATAAGATGCCATACAAGTGGCCACTTGCTATCAGAACATAAAAACCGTACAAATCCAAATTTGTTGAAGGCTTTTGTTTTTACCAGGTTCGGTCTTGCTCACATACGTAAATTGTAATTCGTTTCACGCTGATGCACTATGTTCAGCTGTAATGAACACGTGATTTCATGCTACGGTATGCCAAAAGAATTGCAGTGAATGTAATTTCTGATCGATAGCTCATCCAGCACGTGAGGCATACGTTAAAGACTAAAATTGCAAAATCGCAATCAAGCCAACAATTCGTGCGTGCTATGTGATTTCTTCATCAATATATCGTTTGTCAAAAGTCTTGAGATGTGTAGTACATAATTTCCTTGTGGTAGACGGTATACTTTTCGAGATATTTAAAATTTAAAAGTGCACACTTTCTTTTGGAACTGAGTATATAATAAATGAACATACACAATTCTTCTATTTAGAATATTGTGAGAAATCTCAATTAATCCAGTATATTTAGCCGAGATCTGGAAATAAGGTCGCATATGGGATTCAAGATTAACATGGATCCAGATTAGCCTGGTCTGATTAAGATCCATAATTGTTCTCTGATGATTTCTTCATTACCAGAAGAAACTCTAAATTAGCAGTACGGATCCGGCATTTAACCACTTGTTGATCTGGAACCACGATTGTTCGTAATATAAGGACACATTTCCAGATCCCGGCTGATTTATCAGTTACCTCGAATGTTTCTGTATCCGGATCGACTAGATCTAGTACAGCAAAGTCAGCTATTCTTGTACCAGTTTCGTCAACGGCTACTGTCTGGTTCAAACCTGGAATCGATGAAATTATCCATGACAAACATTTTTACACATTGATCAGCATTACAAATGCGTTTAGAATTTTGCATGTCTAGTTATTATTGTCCAGAAAAAGTATCTATCGTATTCTGATATAAATATGAATAGCGTAACCGTGTCATAAAAGAAAGACAAACTTACGGCTGGAACAATTTGGAATACTGTTACAGTCGACAAAATGGTTGTTGATAAAGATAGATGCACAAGATATCACATAACAGGGGCATATACAGCTTTCAACTCTTTTCTTTTGAAATAATTTTCTTCAAGGGATGTCAAAATATTATTTTGTTTGGAAAATGGTTAATAATTTCAAACTGGGTCGACATTCTAAGCAATTGCAGATGAAAAAATGTATGTATACTCTGACCACTGACAAAATCTACTACATAACACAGAAAACACCAATTATCATTAGGCTATGTTGTGGGTACTCCAAGTCAGGATTCAAACAATTATCTAGCATGTTTTCAGTTTTATTGCAAAACAATGAAAAGGTTTTAATCAAGCTGAAGTTACGAGGTTTTGCAATTACTCCAACGATATTTGTTTTGACAAAAAAAATGTTGTTTTCCAAAACAAAACCACCTCTCTATCTGTATACCTCACGATAATCGATCTGGCAGAGTAGCCCTAGAAAAAAGGCTGGGTAGCTCTACCAGGTCATTTCTCGTGAGGTATACCTCTAGTCATTACATCATATCGCTGCATTTTATAGAAAACCACGTAACAGCAGCTTAAAACAAGCTGCAGTTACGAGGTTTTCGAAGAAAAGCGACGATATTTTACCATCAAAGGACGAATTGAAGAATGTCCTGGCTAATTGATATCCATCTGCGATGTTTCCGGCCTCTGTCAACGTCATGTTGTAGGCAGCCCCCAAATAGAGTACAGCTTCATAAAATGCCGTGATGAAATAATGCACCTAGAATTATAGAAAACATGCCGTCACTTTTCAACAAAAACTTCGTATCTGCAGCTTATTTCAAGCTGCAGATACGAGGTTTTCCTTGAAAAGCAGCAATGTAATGGAAAAGTGCTTCACCCTTTCCCACACGACACACTTATGAATTAATTAATGTACTACATAAGATAAACAAAATTTTAATGTTACTGGAAAAAGTGAAGTTCAACAATTTACAACATAAAATCCTTGTTTGTGTGTGTGTTTTTTTTTTTTTTTTTTTTAATTTTCCTTCAAGGGTTTCTAAAAAAAATATATGATCAGCAAAACTAGATCTAGGGATAATTCGTCAAAGGGTTAGAGTACATGTATTTCGTTCTCCTCTTTCAATGGTAAAGTATTGTTATAAAAAATGAAACATTGTGAGTAGCACGAAGGTACAGAATCACGTCGTGAAGTTTCCTGCTTATGTCGAGAAGATGTGTTCACAGAAAAGTGGAATTCGAAAAGTGAAAAGCCGTTTAGCGAGTATGCCCATCATAAATGTCTACATTTAGAAAAAGAAAGAAAATGCTCAAATCAAATAATTTCTTTACTTTGTCTACAGTTTGAACATAACGACGTAATTGTAAATCTTAAGGTTCCGGAACTGTAATGGCTGTCACTTTATAATGATTTAGCTGAACTACAAATATGCCTGATATTGTTTAATATCATGTATCAATTATATGTATGGCAAAACTCAAATTGATTTGTAATGATGTGAATGGTAAATAATTAGCAAAAGATACTGACTTGAAAATAATGTATTATCTCCCCTTATGATATACATTTTAGTTGATTATCTGCCCTTGACTCGTGAAAAAATAAGTTTTCACAAATTTGTATGGTAAACCAACTATTTTATTGAATTTTATGGAGTACAATAATAATCGGCAACTTTCTACCATGTACAAAAAATTGAAAACTTACTTAATTTTGAAAATATCGTCAAAAAAGTTATTTTCTCATTGACTGCAATGCAAACTTTAAAGCCAGTTATCTCTCCTTGCATTTACAAATTTTGAAAAGTAAGATGGTAACATATTTTTATTTATCAATGTCTACAACATATACAACTTTCAAAAGATCTATACGTTAAAAGTGTGTATACCAAATATTGATATTACAGTTCCGGAACCTTAAATCTTTTTTATGGTCAAATGAGGATCTTAGGTATTCAACAATGGATTTGAATAGTATTATGTACTATGTCGATCTCTCTGACCTCAGGACAATGTTTTAAATTACCGGTATATGGGTTAATCTCTTATTCTCTTTTGAATAGAAATACCCAGTTGATTAACCCTTTCACAAACAAGACCTAGTTTTGACGTCCTTAATAGAAAAGGCTTGGGAAAACATTGAAACAAAAGAAGAAACTGCTGATAACCAGCAGTTTCTCCTTTTGTCTCAATATTTTCTGTGTCATATTTTACACAAATCATATCTTTTAATAACATCCATTTTGTCATTTGTGGCAGTTTTTTAAGTGGATCACCCTAAAATTTTGTCGTTTGGGAAAGGGTTAAATGGGGATGTCAGAACACGGAAACAAAGGCAGCATGTGTCAGCAACAAGAGAATGAGCCCATTATACAACAACGCGATCTCACTTTAACCCATTACCAAACGGCAAACTTTTAGACTCCTCCAAATTCAAAGATGTTGCAGACGACAATTAAAACTGAATGAAGTTTTACATTTTCATGTCTTTTTGTGTAGAAAATATTGTGGGAAATGAAGAAATTGCTTGTCACAAGCAATTTCTTCATTTTCCACAATGCTTTCCAAGGTCATTATCTTATGGGGAGTCAAAAAGAGTCATTGTGTGGTAATGGGTTAATTATTTCGATTCCAATCCGATAAGAACTCTATTAGGAATACCCTAGGTTCATTAACATTTCAATTAAGTAAATGATTAAGCTATTCACGTGCGATTCTACTTAATTCTTGATTAATTATTTTGAATTGAGTACCTTACTTGACAATGGTAATCTTTTCAAATCCCAATGAATAATCGGTAGTGAAGTTCTTACAAGAATTTCTTACTTTTCATAAGTTGGGTTTTAAGTTAATCCTTTGCCAAACAATACCTAGTTCTGAAGTCCACGTTTAGGGATTTCCTAGTGAAATTTTGATACAAAAAGAAGAAAACATTGGTTGTCAGCATTTTCTTCTTTTGTCCAAGTATACTCTGTGCTATATTGTACAATAATCTCCTCATTAGTAACATCCGTTTTAAATATCCCCACAGAAGCTTGGAAGATATCGTTTATTTCTCCATTTATTAAAAGATAAACTTGTGTCTTTCTCAACCGCGTCATACATTATGTAGAATATTCTGACCTATTCGAAAGGTAACACAGATTGAGATTGAGAACACCCCTAATGATTTTCGTGCGATGTCGGAATTATTCGGGCGACGTCGCAAACATTCAGCGGTGGAACATTTCACCGCCGAATGTTTACGACGTCTCCCGAATAGGTTTGGATTTATAACAAACGTTAACAATGTACCACGAAAAGATTTCGACACCACGTGAATATCAATAGGGCTGGTGGTAGACTACCTTAAATTCAGCATATCCACCAAGGGCACATACAGACGAAACATTAATTTCACCGGACGTACAAAGCTACAGACAACATGAAATATGACCAGCATGCACAACATACCTACCGGTTCATCGTGACGAAATGTGTACCCATAATCTGTTAATGCTCGTTGTTTGATGTATATTTGGAACTCTGTATTTTTAGACGCCGGGTTGATGAGGAACATTATTAAAACGGATTCGTACGATCCCTTCAGTGTCATTCTTAGCCGAGAAAGGTTAAAGAGGAAAAAATGATAATACTAGAACCCAGACTTACGAGTGACTTACCGGTTCATCTTGACGAAATGTGTACCCATAATCTGATAATGCTCGTTGTTTTATGTCCATTTGGAACTCTGTATTGTTGGACACTGGGTTGATGAGGGACAATATTAAAACTGACTCGTAAGATCTCTTTAGTGTTTCGTCCATCATATCGCCTGTAAAGTGAAGCATATAACAGGGTTTAAACACGCCATCGTTACGAGCGACTGCATAAAATTAACACGTGCATGCACGTATGAAAGTTATGCGAGCAACCGAAATTTTCCGCATGCGTACGAAAATTTACGTTCGCACGCGTTATTTTAAAGCGATCAGTGTTTATAAATAGATTTTCATCTGGAAATTAGACTGACCAATAAAAGAGATGTTTAGAACTCTTCTCCTTTACTTTCTACTTAATTATTGGTGGATAAAACGTACGCTCTGATTAATTAATAGAGAATCATGAGCGCGTATATTACGCGAACAGCACAGTTAAGCATACTATAAGTTACAATGAAAAAATGCTGGTTATCAAAATTATCTTTGTCTTAATATTTTTTAATCCTTTTCAATTATAGACTTTGGATCTTTTGTCTCAATGTTTTCCAAAGCCTTTTCTATTATGTGCTTTAAGACCGAAGCCTGTTTGGAAAAGGGTTAAAACAGTAGGGCGTACCTTTTAAGTAGTTTCTGTAGGACCCCCACCAGTCTATTTCTGCTAGTTGTATAACCAAGAACACATAATCTCCATCCGCCATTCCTAGACTGGCAGCATGATACATCAGCACGCGAAACTGTTCCGCATTCACCAACATTATAAACACTGAAGAGAAATCAACATAGAATAACGAATATTTGAGCCAGGATCTGGAAAAACGTACCTTATAGCATTTGAGGCAGCAAGATTTCAAGGTCGGGCTGTGCCTAGATGCCGTCTAACCAGCCGCCATGTTTCTCTCAAATGGTTGCTACACACCATGTGGAAGCTATTGGAGAACAACATGGTTCCTGGTCAGACTGCGTGTATACGCAGGCTGATCTGGAACTATGTTGTTCTAAAATGCTATAAGGGACGTTCTTCCAGATCCCGGCTCATTTATAATTCTATATTATATTCAATTCCAACCAAACGATTAAAAAAATAAAATGCAAACGGGACCTCGGTTTTGAAAGCTCACTTTTAAGACTTTAGTCGTGTGGGTTCAAAACAACCAACTTTTAGTCTAGAATTTAAGCGCAGAGCCACTGCGCCAAAATCGCCAAGACTCTGAGTTTGTTCTATCATTATCATTTATTTTATTTTATTCTATTTATTTACACCAAATGGCAGGAGAATTTGTAGTTTTGTTGACATGATAAACCTTCGTATTTTCTAGATTTAATACATTGGTCAACATAAGTCTTCATTTGTCTCAATAAGTCAAAAGACTAATTTGATTGGCCAATCTGCATTTTGATCGACAGCGATGAACGGAAACACTAATTGTGTCGTGTTAAAAATAACTCTTTTTCACAGAGGCTCTTACATTTCGCCTCTGTTTTGAGAGCGTAATAATATGAAAATAGTCTCATTTTAATCAGGAAGAATATGAAAATAGTCCCAATTCAATTAGACCAATACTTAAATTTGAGAGCACTTCTGATGCAAACAGAATACTATTTTCTTTCTCTTATGTATAATACAAGAAATGAAACAGTTACAAAGTAAATAAAGACATTGTCCTTCGGTAGACCACGATTCGTGGACTCTAGCCGAGGTAGCTCCTTGCAAAGATGATATGTGAAGAGGAACGAACGATCATTCTGTGGGGAGAATGGTTAACAAGAGTTGTCCGCGGACTACGTAGCTCGCCTATACGGAAGCTTGTCACAAAAACAGCTATTTTTTTAAAAGTAGGTCAAACTCCAAGGTCAAGGTCACAAGGTCAAAGGTCATGGTCACAAATTAAAGGTCTTGACAGGAGGTATCCATGTGTGAAATATCAAGGCTCTATCTATAATAGAACATGAGATATAGGCCAGGTTAAAGTTTTTTAAAAGTAGATCAAACTCCAAGGTCAAGGTCACTAGGTCAAAGGTCAAGGTCCCAAATGAAAGGTCTAGTCCAGAACTATCTATGTGTGAAATATCAAGGCTGTATCTCTAATAGTGCCTGAGATATAGACCATGTTAAAGTTTTTTCAAGTGAAGACGCGACGGGACGGAACGCGACGCCGACGCCGACACTAGGGCTGTGACATTAGCTCCCCGGACATAAAGTCCCGGCTCGCTAAAAATAAATCGCAATATGAAGGAAGTAATGTTGTTATTTAAATGACGTGTCGTCTTCTGAAGTTATATCGTCCTACAGTTCCTGGTAAGATATTAATCCTTGCTACATGATTACATGCGTAATTTCCTGGAAAATAGTTAAGTCCCACAGCATCGGTGCTGTGTTACATCCGACAATACGTCAACTTGTGGTATTTATTGTGATTATTTCCTATTTGGTCAAAGACGTCGTGCATTCGCGGTTCTTTATTGTTTGTAAATATTGAATGAACTTTCATGCTTCTGCAGTAGTAATCTAGGACATCTGCTTGTGTAACTAGTTTTTACAATAGTACAAAATTTGGACCCAACCTACAAATTCAAAAGTGTTGTGGGCTACAAAATAAATCTTTTTGACTTATTTGAAATTCTCTTTGAAATGTTGGAATATATTGGGGAAAAAGTATCATATTTTAGGCTACTACTATATATCAGCCGTCATTTGACTTGATTTAACATAGTTTGATTGATAACATATGTCGATCTATTTCCTAATGGTTGTGTAAATCGCCGTTGATAATGGAGATTCTATAGATGGTGTTTTTTTCTTTTTTTAACCCCGAAATGATATCTTTTTGATTATCGTTTGTAAAATTTGTCATTTAAGTATAGGCTTAGTGATATATCATCGAAATTCAAGGCCCCACTTTCAGTGTTCATTGCCTGTAGCAGAAACAAATTCTTTTTCGATGTCTGGGAAAATTGTAAAGTTCTATAGAATATATTAATCCATAGAATTCATAGAATCCAACTGTTTCCGGACATAATCTCCGTCCCTTATTCATCTGAGTAATGCTTTGACCTAGACATTAGACATTCAAAAAGACACATTGTCGCTTTTCTTTCTAAAATCTCGTAACTGCAGCTTGTTTTAAACTGCAGTTACGAGATTTTAGAAGAAAGGCAGCGAAATATCGTAAAAAAGTTCTATAGAATCCATAGAATTGAAATATTTCAGATCGTAATCTCCGTTCATAATTCATCGTCTGAGTAGCCTAATGCTTTGACATAGGGACATTTAAAATGACACATCTTCGCTTTTCTTCTAAAATCCCGTAACTGCAGCTTGTTTTAAACTGTAGTTACGAGGTATTCAAAGAAAAGCAGCGATATATCGTCTACTATAGAATCAAAATCTAGAAGGAAATTAAGTTGGCCATTGCCATCTGTATACATACAGACGGCAATGACCGACTTAATTTCGTTCTAGAACTTATCTCGGTTAAAAAGACATGGGCCTTGTTAACACTTTAAAAACTCTCGAAAAATATATAGACCTTTAATTGAGCTGTAATTAATGTCTGTATAAGGAAATACATGGAAGGCCAAAGTTACGTAGCAAGCTGACCACCAACTGATTGTTCCTATTCAAATAGGTTAGGCTTGCTATTACGGTAACGAGTTTGCAAACAGAATATTTTCCGCTTCAAAAGCACAAAACCTAACTAACCATCAGTCTCAAAATTGCGAGAGCATGATACTGTGCACTTAAGACTATTCGCACCTAGCATTCTACCGTTAACACTTCTGAGAATGACCCGTGTCAGCATTTTTACCAATATGCGAAAAATACAATGTAAATTACAAAGATTTTTTTTGTATTCTAATGCAAATATTAATAACAATTATCAAATCTCCTTAGATCTACGTCGTTTTAATTTTCATTAAAATAAATTGTAATTGCATCACCTCCTTGATTCATTTTGTATTTATATATTTGTACACTTGAAAAAGGCTGAAGAATTCGAAATGTTGTGAACAATTTTAAAAATGAAAAAAAGTGAAGTTGGTTGTAGTTAGATCCTATGTAATTGCATTTACAGCATTTGAGACCATCGAGTATCAATGTGAATGTGTCTACCCTAGTATAACCCCGATCCATGATGAATCCTTGCAATTGGCAGAGATTATGCAGAAGCTATTTAAAAACAACGCGGATCTTGACCAGACATTGATTGCGTATGCACTGGCTTATCTGAATCCATGTTGGTCTAAATGCCATAATGGAGTTTTTTTTAAAAACCTCGACTCAATTATATCACAGCGTCTTTCACGCTGACAAAGATTACCTCTAGCGTGGTTCGACGCATCTTGTAGTGTCTTCCGTGGGTTCCAGTCTTTAAAACGTTCAAACGGAACCGGATATGGTTCAGGGAAAGCTGGATCCCGTTCGAAGTCTTCCACCATACTGGGCCCGGCTACACGATAAAATATCTCGTCGTTGTCGTATATAACAGAAACGTGGAACCAGTTGTACATCTGTAGAAGGGCGCGGACTGAAACTGGAGCAAGAAAGAGGATAACGTACATTTATCTTAACCAATTACCGGATAGCAAAATTTTAGACTGGTCTGTATTCAAAACTGCTGAAGACGACAAAATGGTTGTTGAATAAATTCAAACTTGTGTATAATTTAGATACGAAATATTGAGGCAATAGGAGAAAATGCTTATCTTTTGTCTCAATGTTTTGCCTAACCTGTTCTACCAGGAGACGTCAAAACCAAGTCCTGTTTTTGGAAAGGACCAGAAATTTAGGTAGGCCTATATCAAAGCGTGTGAGTATCTGAAAAGGATCAAGAAAAATAACGTCACTAACCATAACATATTAATCTTATTAAGGGTGGCCTACCTTAAACACTACATGAGACTTTATGGTAAGGATCTAAGGTAACTGAATCTCGTCGAAATTTTTGAACGTTTATAAATAGCTATAAGCTACCCGGCTGTTTTAAGGGAGAATGCTCCAGTTTTTCGGAACACTCGGTCATTACTGTAGTAAATTAGATGTTTCGTACCAATATGTTTCGCTACCGTATTTTCAATAATATAACACATTATTACAATTTACCAGTTTTCGGCGGTAAAAGCGTATTTATTATGCCAAACTGATTTCCTCAAGATGAAAATCGATTATTAAGAGTAAGACAGTCGTAAGTGAGTATGCAGCTACCACTGTTTTGCGTCATTTTATTCATGTGTAGCTGATAAAAAATGCTGTAATTCGTTAATAAGTGCGCTGACCTATACATTTTCTTTTTGAATTATTACCAGGACATGTTGCTTAATAAAATGAGGGAGTTTTATCAAATTCTATTATGTAGAACTTGAAATATTTCCAAAAATATGCAAATTTTGACATAAAATACTCCAGCTTCGTTGATCTAACCGAACACTTGAGCATGCTGTTTTATACATTTACGCGTTTATAATAGTACATACGTATTTTCGGTTTTCTGTTCTTATCAAATGTAAGACGTTACTTTAAATCCGTTTTCGGGACTGAACGATGAATACATGTATACAGTATTTTATTAGCATTTTAGTGACCTTGGACAGGTGCAAGAAATTGTGCATTTTTTCGATGTAGGGATATGTGATACGAATGCCTATAAAATTCAAACAAGATCGCTGACCATCCATTTTTATTTCATTTTTCAATTGGTAATAACATGTAATTTCAGCATACAAAATATAAATAAATTCTATTATTGGGAAAAAAATCAGGAAACTGGAGCATTCCCCCTTAAAAGCGAACGCGTGGTCGCATTCAGCTTTGATACCAATTTCTAGTAAATGTCTCCTACGTCTGCGAATTTTACCCTTTTTCAAACAAGACTTGCTTGTCCCCTGAAAGAATGAACTGGAAAATATTGAAAGAAAATAAGACACATCTCTATTTTATATGCGGAAGTCATTAAGCATTTTCTATATATAATGGTTAAAGTTACAACAAACATTTGACCCGTCATGATAAAATGGACATTATGGGAGGTATGGAAGGTCTAATTAGTCAGTATGCTCGGACTAAGCAGACGGACTTAGATTGTAAATTTTCATTCTAAGGTAATAAACTGGACTTTGATTATCTTCAATCTTGCTATATGTTCATTTTCCAGATGAGACATCTGGTTGACGCCTTTAAAGTCTAGTCTGTTCCTCAAAATTTAAATGCATAGACTTCCCATAAGGTCCCCTTTAGCGTGATATTTCATAATTTTAGGCTGCCTCATCAGTCTCAAGTGTGTCAGGAATTTTTATTGAGTGTTGCCACTAATTCATCCGTCCATTTATCCCTTTCCCAAACAAGACCTGGTTTTGACGTCCCTAATAGGAAAAGCTTGGGAAAACATTGAAACAAAAGAAGAACCTGCTGATAACGAGCAGTTTCTCCTTTTGTCTCAATATTTTCTGTGCCATATTTTACATAAATCCTATCTTTACGAACACCCATTTTTGTCAGTTTTTTAAGTGGATCACCCTAGAATTTTGTCGTTTGGGAAAAGGTTTTAACTTAAGTCTTTCCCAAACGGCAAAGTTTTATAGTGGTCCAATTCTGAAGCTGCTACATGTTGTTAAAGATTGGATTTGTGTTTAATTCAGCTTAAAATTATTTAGGCAAAATGAGAAAAATACTAAATATCAGCTTTCCATACTTTTGTCTAATGTTTTCCCATGTATTTTCTTTTATTGTGTCAAAATAAGGCCTTGTTTGTGAAAGGTTTAAACACCTAGGATGGTTATTTTATTTATTCAGACGTTCCAGATGGAAATACGAACTTATAGTTAGCTCAGAACTATGTATATAGTTCGGTCATGACTTTATTCAGATGTTTACAAATTTTACCTACGTATATTCTGATTTTTTTCGGGAGACATGGCGGAGCCTAGTAAACGGTTCATTACATTTAAGCTTGAGGAGAAACAGCCTTCTCGCTTAGCGGTAAATCGTCGGTATTATTGCAAAACATTATAACTACAGCGTGAATCAAGCTGTAGTTACGAGGTTTTATAACAACTCATTTTACAATAGAACGTTCTTTCAATTTCGAAATGTGTTCATGCACGTGCCACACGTTTTTCTCTTATATCAACCAAGATATCGAGAAGTAAACTCGTCGAATAACCTCTTCGCTTAGCCACACCCTGTGAGGTGAATAAAAATGGATTATAGTCCTAAATAACACAATATCGAGCTCCAAACTAAAGTACTGGCATAATAGAAGTTCAGCTGCGCCATGTCAATAAAATCGCATAATAATAATATTGTTACTTTTCAACAAAAACCTCGTAGCTGTGGCTTGAAACGAGCTGCAGTTACGAGGTTTTCGTTGAAAAGCGACGAACCATGCCGTGAATTGTCAACCCTCTGGCTACATTGTGCCAGGTTATGATTGACGATCGTCAAATCTCTCTGGGAATTTATTGAACGTAAACAGAACGTGGTTTATATATCATTAACCATGGTACACGTTTATTTACTCCAAAACCCATTTCCAGACAGCAAAATTTTAGGCTGGACCAAATATCATTAACCAATTACCAAACGGCAAAAATTCGACATGTCAAAATTCAAAGATGTTGCAGACGACAACTTAAATTGAATGAAAAAGTACCTTTTTAAAAAAATTTGTATGGAAAATATTGTGAATAATGAAGAAATTGCTTGTGACAAGAAATTTCTTCATTTTCCGCAATCTTTTCCATAGCCAGTTTCTTGTGAGGAGTCAAAAAGGGTCACTGTGTGGTAATGGGTTAACCTTGGTAAACGTTTATTTAATTCTAGACCCATTACTAGACAATAAGATTTTAGGCTGGAACAAATATCATTTACCTTGGTAAACGTGTATTTAATCCTACATCCATTACTAGGCAATAAGATTTTAGGCTGAACCAAATATCATTAAGCTTGGTAAACGTGTGTTTAATCCTAGACCCATTACTAGACAATAAGATTTTAGGCTGGACCAAATATCATTAACCTTGGTAAACGTGTATTTAATCCTACACCCATTACTAGACAATAAGATTTAAGGCTGAACCAAATATCGTTAACCTTGGTAAACGTGTATTAAAATTTGAATCCTAGATCCATTACTAGACAATAACATTTTAGGCTGGACCAAATATCGTTAACCTTGGTAAACGTGTATCTAATCCCAGATCCATTACTAGACAATAAGATTTTAGGCTGGACCAAATATCATGAACCTTGGTGAACGTGTATTTAATCCTAGATCCATTACTAGACAATAAGATTGTAGGCTGGACCAAATTTCATTAACCTTGGTAAACGTGTATTTAATCCTACACCCATTACTAGACAATAAGATTTTAGGCTGGACCAAATATCATTAACCTTGGTAAACGTGTATTTAATCCTACACCCATTACTAAACAATAAGATTTTAGGCTGGACCGAATATCATTAACCTTGGTAAACGTGTATTTAATCCTAGACCCATTACTATACATGTACAATAATATTTTAGGCTGGACCAAATACCATTTACCTTGGTAAACGTGTATTTAATCCTACACCCATTACTAAACAATAAGATTTTAGGCTGGACCGAATATCATTTACCTTGGTAAACGTGTATCTAATCCCAGATCCATTACTAGACAATAAGATTTAAAGCTGGACCAAATATCGTTAACCTTGGTAAACGTGTATCTAATCCCAGATCCATTACTAGGCAATAAGATTTTAGGCTGGACCAAATATCATTAACCTTGGTAAACGTGTATTTAATCCTACACCCATTACTAGACAATAAAATTTTAGGCTGGACCGAATATCATTAACCTTGGTAAACATGTATTTAATCCTAGATCCATTACTAGACAATAAGATTTAAGGCTGGACCAAATATCGTTAACCTTGGTAAATGTGTATTTAATCCTAGATCCATTACTAGACAATACGATTTTAGGCTGGACCAAATATCATTAACCTTGGTAAACGTGTATTTAATCCTACACCCATTACTAGACAATAAGACTTTAGGCTGGACCAAATATCATTAACCTTGGTAAATGCTTATTTAATCCTAGATCCATGACTAGACAATAAGATTTTAGGCTGGGCCAAATATCATTAACCTTGGTAAATGTGTATTTAATCCTAGATCCATTACTAGACAATAAAATTTTAGGCTAGACCAAATATCATTAACCTTGGTAAATGTGTTTTTAATCCTAGATCCATTACTAGACAATATGATTTTAGGCTGGACCAAATATCATTAACCTTGGTAAACGTGTATTTAATCCTAGATCCATTACTAAACAATAAGATTTTAGGCTAGACCAAATATCATTAACCTTGGTTAACTTAGTAAACGTGTATTTAATCCTAGACCCATTACTAAACAGTAAGATTTTAGGCTAGACAAAATATTATTAACCTTGGTAAACGTGTATTTAATCCTAGATCCATTACTAGAAAATAAGATTTTAGGCTGGACCGAATATCATTAAACTTGGTAAATTCTTATTTAATCCTAGATCCATTACAAGACAATAAGATTTTAGGCTGGACCAAATATCATTAACCTTGGTAAACGTGTTTTTAATCCTACACCCGTTACTAGACAATAAGATTTTATGCTGGACCAAATATCGTTAACCTTGGTAAATGTGTATTTAATCCTAGGTCCATTACTAGACAATAAAATTTTAGGCTAGACCAAATATCATTAACCTTGGTAAATGTGTTTTTAATCCTAGATCCATTACTAGACAATAAGATTTTATGCTGGACCAAATATCATTAACCTTGGTAAACGTGTATTCAATCCTAGATCCATTACTAGACAATAAGATTTTAGGCTAGACATAATATCATTAACCTTGGTAAATTCTTATTTAATCCTAGACCCATTAAGTACTAGACAATAAGATTTTAGGCTAGACCAAATATCATTAACCTTGGTAAATGCTTATTTAATCCCAGACCCATTACTAGGCAATAAGATTTTAGGCTGGACCAAATATCATTAACCTTGGTAAACGTGTATTTAATCCTACACCCATTACTAAACAATAAGATTTTAGGCTGGACCAAATATCATTAACCTTGGTAAACGTGTATTTAATCCTAGATCCATTACTAGACAATAAGATTTAAGGCTGGACCAAATATCGTTAACCTTGGTAAATGTGTATTTAATCCTAGATCCATTACTAGACAATACGATTTTAGGCTGGACCAAATATCATTAACCTTGGTAAACGTGTATTTAATCCTACACCCATTACTAGACAATAAGACTTTAGGCTGGACCAAATATCATTAACCTTGGTAAATGCTTATTTAATCCTAGATCCATGACTAGACAATAAGATTTCAGGCTGGGCCAAATATCATTAACCTTGGTAAATGTGTATTTAATCCTAGATCCATTACTAGACAATAAAATTTTAGGCTAGACCAAATATCATTAACCTTGGTAAATGCTTATTTAATCCCAGACCCATTACTAGACAATAAGATTTTAGGCTGGACCAAATTTCATTAACCTTGGTAAACGTGTATTTAATCCTAGATCCATTACTAGAAAATAAGATTTTAGGCTGGACCGAATATCATTAAACTTGGTAAA
Source organism: Fragum sueziense (assembly GCA_963680895.1). Classification (NCBI taxonomy): domain Eukaryota; kingdom Metazoa; phylum Mollusca; class Bivalvia; order Cardiida; family Cardiidae; genus Fragum; species Fragum sueziense. Next base: position 42,760,607 of record OY804597.1, read on the forward strand.
TTCTTATTTAATCCTAGATCCATTACAAGACAATAAGATTTTAGGCTGGACCAAATATCATTAACCTTGGTAAACGTGTTTTTAATCCTACACCCATTACTAGACAATAAGATTTTATGCTGGACCAAATATCGTTAACCTTGGTAAATGTGTATTTAATCCTAGATCCATTACTAGACAATAAAATTTTAGGCTAGACCAAATATCATTAACCTTGGTAAATGTGTTTTTAATCCTAGATCCATTACTAGACAATAAGATTTTATGCTGGACCAAATATCATTAACCTTGGTAAACGTGTATTCAATCCTAGATCCATGACTAGACAATAAGATTTTAGGCTAGACATAATATCATTAACCTTGGTAAATTCTTATTTAATCCTAGACCCATTAAGTACTAGACAATAAGATTTTAGGCTAGACCAAATATCATTAACCTTGGTAAATGCTTATTTAATCCCAGACCCATTACTAGGCAATAAGATTTTAGGCTGGACCAAATATCATTAACCTTGGTAAACGTGTATTTAATCCTACACCCATTACTAAACAATAAGATTTTAGGCTGGACCAAATATCATTAACCTTGGTAAACGTGTATTTAATCCTACACCCATTACTAGACAATAAAATTTTAGGCTGGACCGAATATCATTAACCTTGGTAAACATGTATTTAATCCTAGATCCATTTCTAGACAATAAGATTTAAGGCTGGACCAAATATCGTTAACCTTGGTAAATGTGTATTTAATCCTAGATCCATTACTAGACAATACGATTTTAGGCTGGACCAAATATCATTAACCTTGGTAAACGTGTATTTAATCCTACACCCATTACTAGACAATAAGACTTTAGGCTGGACCAAATATCATTAACCTTGGTAAATGCTTATTTAATCCTAGATCCATGACTAGACAATAAGATTTTAGGCTGGGCCAAATATCATTAACCTTGGTAAATGTGTATTTAATCCTAGATCCATTACTAGACAATAAAATTTTAGGCTAGACCAAATATCATTAACCTTGGTAAATGTGTTTTTAATCCTACACCCATTACTAGACAATAAAATTTTAGGCTGGACCGAATATCATTAACCTTGGTAAACATGTATTTAATCCTAGATCCATTTCTAGACAATAAGATTTAAGGCTGGACCAAATATCGTTAACCTTGGTAAATGTGTATTTAATCCTAGATCCATTACTAGACAATACAATTTTAGGCTGGACCAAATTTCATTAACCTTGGTAAACGTGTATTTAATCCTACACCCATTACTAGACAATAAGACTTTAGGCTGGACCAAATATCATTAACCTTGGTAAATGCTTATTTAATCCTAGATCCATGACTAGACAATAAGACTTTAGGCTGGACCAAATATCATTAATCTTGGTAAATGCTTATTTAATCCTAGATCCATTACTAGACAATAAGATTTTAGGCTGGACCAAATTTCATTAACCTTGGTAAACGTGTATTTAATCCTAGATCCATTACTAAACAGTAAGATTTTAGGCTAGACAAAATATTATTAACCTTGGTAAACGTGTATTCAATCCTAGATCCATTACTAGAAAATAAGATTTTAGGCTGGACCGAATATCATTAAACTTGGTAAATTCTTATTTAATCCTAGATCCATTACAAGACAATAAGATTTTAGGCTGGACCAAATATCATTAACCTTGGTAAACGTGTTTTTAATCCTACACCCGTTACTAGACAATAAGATTTTATGCTGGACCAAATATCGTTAACCTTGGTAAATGTGTATTTAATCCTAGATCCATTACTAGACAATAAAATTTTAGGCTAGACCAAATATCATTAACCTTGGTAAATGTGTTTTTAATCCTAGATCCATTACTAGACAATAAGATTTTATGCTGGACCAAATATCATTAACCTTGGTAAACGTGTATTCAATCCTAGATCCATGACTAGACAATAAGATTTTAGGCTAGACATAATATCATTAACCTTGGTAAATTCTTATTTAATCCTAGACCCATTAAGTACTAGACAATAAGATTTTAGGCTAGACCAAATATCATTAACCTTGGTAAATGCTTATTTAATCCCAGACCCATTACTAGGCAATAAGATTTTAGGCTGGACCAAATATCATTAACCTTGGTAAACGTGTATTTAATCCTACACCCATTACTAAACAATAAGATTTTAGGCTGGACCAAATATCATTAACCTTGGTAAACGTGTATTTAATCCTAGATCCATTACTAGACAATAAGATTTAAGGCTGGACCAAATATCGGTAACCTTGGTAAATGTGTATTTAATCCTAGATCCATTACTAGACAATACGATTTTAGGCTGGACCAAATATCATTAACCTTGGTAAATGCTTATTTAATCCCAGACCCATTACTAGACAATAAGACTTTAGGCTGGACCAAATATCATTAACCTTGGTAAATGCTTATTTAATCCTAGATCCATGACTAGACAATAAGATTTCAGGCTGGGCCAAATATCATTAACCTTGGTAAATGTGTATTTAATCCTAGATCCATTACTAGACAATAAAATTTTAGGCTAGACCAAATATCATTAACCTTGGTAAATGTGTTTTTAATCCTAGATCCATTACTAGACAATAAGATTTTAGGCTGGACCAAATTTCATTAACCTTGGTAAACGTGTATTTAATCCTAGATCCATTACTAGACAATAAGATTTAAGGCTGGACCAAATATCGTTAACCTTGGTAAATGTGTATTTAATCCTAGATCCATTACTAGACAATACGATTTTAGGCTGGACCAAATATCATTAACCTTGGTAAACGTGTATTTAATCCTACACCCATTACTAGACAATAAGACTTTAGGCTGGACCAAATATCATTAACCTTGGTAAATGCTTATTTAATCCTAGATCCATGACTAGACAATAAGATTTCAGGCTGGGCCAAATATCATTAACCTTGGTAAACGTGTGTTTAATCCTAGATCCATTACTAGACAATAAAATTTTAGGCTAGACCAAATATCATTAACCTTGGTAAATGCTTATTTAATCCCAGACCCATTACTAGACAATAAGATTTTAGGCTGGACCAAATATCATTAACCTTGGTAAATGTGTTTTTAATCGTAGACCCATTACTAGACAATAAGATTTAAAGCTGGGCCAAATATCATTAACCTTGGTAAACGTGTATTCAATCCTAGATCCATTACTAGAAAATAAGATTTTAGGCTGGACCAAATTTCATTAACCTTGGTAAACGTGTATTTAATCCTAGACCCATTACTAGACAATAAGATTTAAAGCTGGGCCAAATATCATTAACCTTGGTAAACGTGTATTCAATCCTAGATCCATTACTAGACAATAAGATTTTAGGCTGGACCAAATTTCATTAACCTTGGTAAACGTGTATTTAATCCTAGATCCATTACTAGAAAATAAGATTTTAGGCTGGACCGAATATTATTAACCTTGGTAAACGTGTATTCAATCCTAGATCCATTACTAGAAAATAAGATTTTAGGCTGGACCGAATATCATTAAACTTGGTAAATTCTTATTTAATCCTAGATCCATTACAAGACAATAAGATTTTAGGCTGGACCAAATATCATTAACCTTGGTAAACGTGTTTTTAATCCTACACCCATTACTAGACAATAAGATTTTATGCTGGACCAAATATCGTTAACCTTGGTAAATGTGTATTTAATCCTAGATCCATTACTAGACAATAAAATTTTAGGCTAGACCAAATATCATTAACCTTGGTAAATGTGTTTTTAATCCTAGATCCATGACTAGACAATATGATTTTAGGCTAGACATAATATCATTAACCTTGGTAAATTCTTATTTAATCCTAGACCCATTAAGTACTAGACAATAAGATTTTAGGCTAGACCAAATATCATTAACCTTGGTAAACGTGTATTCAATCCTAGATCCATGACTAGACAATAAGATTTTAGGCTAGACATAATATCATTAACCTTGGTAAATTCTTATTTAATCCTAGACCCATTAAGTACTAGACAATAAGATTTTAGGCTAGACCAAATATCATTAACCTTGGTAAATGCTTATTTAATCCCAGACCCATTACTAGGCAATAAGATTTTAGGCTGGACCAAATATCATTAACCTTGGTAAACGTGTATTTAATCCTACACCCATTACTAAACAATAAGATTTTAGGCTGGACCAAATATCATTAACCTTGGTAAACGTGTATTTAATCCTAGATCCATTACTAGACGATAGAATTTTAGGCTGGACCAAATATCATTAACCTTGGTTAACTTAGTAAACGTGTATTTAATCCTAGATCCATTACTAGACAATATGATTTTAGGCTGGACCAAATATCATTAACCTTGGTAAACGTGTATTTAATCCTAGATCCATTACTAGACGATAGAATTTTAGGCTGGACCAAATATCATTAACCTTGGTTAACTTAGTAAACGTGTATTTAATCCTAGATCCATTACTAGACAATATGATTTTATGCTGGACCAAATATCATTAACCTTGGTAAACGTGTATTTAATCCTAGATCCATTACTAGACAATAAGATTTTAGGCTGGACCGAATATCATTAAACTTGGTAAATTCTTATTTAACCCTTTCCCAAACGAAGGAAATTTGGACTTTTCCACGTAGAAAGCTGCTGCAGACGTCAAAATAGATGTTGATAAAGGCAGGATCTGTGTAATATATAGCATGGAAAATATTGAGACAAAAGGCGAAATTGCTGATTATAAGCAATTTCTTCTTTTGTCTCAATGTTTTCCAATGCCTTTTCAACTAGGGACGTCAAAACCAGTTCTTGTTTGGTAAAGGGTTAATCCTAGATCCATTACAAGACAATAAGATTTTAGGCTGGACCAAATATCATTAACCTTGGTAAACGTGTTTTTAATCCTACACCCATTACTAGGCAATAAAATTTTAGGATGGACAAAATATCACTAACCTTGGTAAATGCTTATTTAATCCTAGATCCATTACTAGACAATAAGATTTCAGACTGGACCAAATATCATTAACCTTGGTAAACAGACAGGCATATCATTTTGACGCACTTGCGTAATCGGTTTACTGTTCTCCGTCGTACAGCCATTAATACACCTGGCCGTACGCACCCTCATATCAGTGCTAGAACCGTCAGTCGTCGTCTTCGTACGGCAGGGCTTCGTTGCCGACGTCCATATATCGGCCCTCGATTAACCAAAGCTCATCGGCGTAGACGTTTTAACTGGGCATGCCATAATTTGATAAGAAATTACTAAAATTGTTGCTGTGACATGTGTAGCAGTATATGCAAATGGTGCATGTAAATTTCGATCGACTTACCTCAAGTGGTTACCGAATTTTTTACACTTTTAGACATTGACAAGACTTTTGTCCATTTGTATATAATTTACATAATGTTAACATTATGTGGTTCCTACAACAATGCAAAAAAATATGACGTGGAGATTTTTCTTGCGACATCGTAAACATAACTATTAATTATATTGCGGCGGAAAAAACAATTTATTCATTCTGTCACTTCGACGGAATCGACGATTTCCGCCACCAAATCGTTATCTGTGACGTCACCATCCGAATCATTTTGACGTCGTGCGATTTTCAAAATGGCCATTGTTATGATAATTCATTTGTAAGACCTACCTGAAAGTTTTCGGCTGTTATAAGACAGAATTACAGTTGTTTTGAACATATCGTTCTCGGATGGCTTTCTTGTGACCAAATCCCCTAAACCAGTCACAAGAGGGACTCGCAGATACTCCGCCATTCGTCCTGTAGTCTCCACGGCGTACGAGCACGCTGGTCCAACAAAGGCTCGAACATTGTCCCTGTAGTACATGTCGGCCAGGTAGCCTTGAGCCGTGTATCGAGCTATATCACACCATACGCTGTAGTTGGCGAATATGGGCTCGAACTTGATACCGTATATAGACTGGACATCCTGTACGCCCTTATCAATGGCGGGACCGACATGCGGCAAGTCTACAGGGAAGGTGGAGTTTGTCATTAATAACACGCCCACTTTATACGTCATATTTGACGTCATTGTAGGTGAATACATAACACATGATACGAACAGGAAAATTAACAAAAAATTGTACAATTTTCTATCGTTTGTCATCATAGTCAGATATTTTCACTGTTTTCGTACAGATCAAATCCACAAGGCATTATTAATTACGATTGAAAATCTATATTTCCAATGATCACTTTAAAGTTTTCAATGGACAAGGTCTGAAACATCCGCCTACAAAGCACAAATATTTCCGGCATTAAGCATATTAGGACTATTCAATTTTCTGTCTATGCATCATTACTTGAATATTTTTGTTACAAATTCGGCTGAAGAGAGGTCAGAGTTCTAAATAATTTTGCACAAAAGGACATAATTCAAATTCAAACACATTTTAAAAATGCACTTAAAACACGGACATTGACTTCGCCCACGAAAGATTGTGCTAAGTCCTAACGAATGTTAAAGAGAGGTTGGCGCAGCTGCCAATGAGTTTTGGTTTAGTTTTAATGAGTACATCGAGTTGTCTTTCAACAAAAAAACCTCGTAACTACAGCTTTAAATCAGTTATAGTTATGCGTTTTTGTTGAAAAGTAAACGAAACTGTACTGGGTAATAAATGAGCTACCTTAATGTACCTAAGATTCTATTTTAGTTCCATACGGTTTTTTACATAGACCATTTTTCCCTATCTTACACGTATGGACGCGTGTCTCCCCAGAAGATTTTTTAAAAACATGGAATTTGTACACTTATATCAATTCTATTTGCTTTAATTCATTGTCTTTTTTCTTCGAAGACTTCGAAGCTACGGCTTAAAAGAAGTTGTAGATATTATGGTTTCTGCGGAATCCTTGATATGTTCATACCGATAATTGGCAAATATATTTAGAACATACATCGAAGAGTCTGAAAGAATAGTGCGCGTATACTATTATGAATTATAAACAAAAATATATGACTGGACGAGGTTTTTTTAGAAAAAAAAACACACACAAAAAACACGAGCATGTTTTTATAATAATAATTTAAGTTAACCCTTTTCCAAACGACAAATTTTGGGGTGCTCCAAATTCAAAGATGTTGCAGACGACAATTAAAACTGAATGAAATTTTACATTTTTTTGTCTTTTTGTGTAAAAAATATTGTGGGGGAATGAAGAAATGGCTTGTCACAAGCGATTTCTTCATTTTCCACAATGTTTTCCCATGCCTATGTAAAATCTACTCGGTTTTCAAAGAAAAACGACGTCATGAAGAACTTTTCCCCGTTAATTTATCAATGGTGTGATTTGAATGAAATGAGAATCGAACTTATACTTGCAAATGCGCAAGTATATATAACTCTGCTTTTCAACGAAAACCTTGTAACTGCAGCTTGTTTTAAAATGTAACAACAGCTAAATTAATCCATTCCAAATCAAAACCTGGTTTTGGCGTCTCTGGTAAAAGGGCTCTGGAAATTTTACCGTCCTAAAATTTTGTCGGTTGCGAAATGTTCGCGCGTTGCTGGCAATTTGTTACTTCAATTTTTTAAGAAAAAAAAATCTAGAATGCATTTGTAAAACTTGCAACTCGTTTAGCCTGACAACACGGCGACACAATGCTTTAGATTTATTTAATGAACAAGACCATGATTCCTTTAATTACTGTCACACAATTAAAATTCCCCTCTGAGTAGCCACCATTAGCAGAGCACGTTCTGACTCCACTGATGGAATTATTAACCGTTTCCATGGCCCAGAATTCCAATAACTAGGAACTCGAGCCATAATTGGTTACTCGGTAACATTATTTAATTGACATCTAGATATATGTTTCCATTACCTGTCAGATTATTTGCTGTATTAAATTCTAATTAGCAGTCAATAAATATACAGTTTGGTTAACACGTCAAAGTTATCGATACCATTCGCATTGCGGTATCTGATTTAATGGTGTTGATCAATGTCATTTTTGAACAGGTAAAGTAAGATGAAAAAGTGATCAGACTGGAGTCTGGGCTATCCATCCGCCAATATCTACAATTGATTAAATGATTAAGAGAGCAACAAATAAGTGGCGGTAATTTAGGAAGTCTTATTTTGCTATTTTTCTTCTAAGTCGAATGCCGTGGGCACTCATTTGAATGCGAGTACCCACAACTTAGGGTTAAAAATGATACTAAATAATGTGCGTGTGTCGTAACCGTTTGAAAGGGTTTTTGCTCTCTTTTCTGAACAATAGAGTTCGGTAAATAAAGCATTGGCACATGTATGTGTACACATGCATGTTATGTTCTAAGGTTAGAACAAGATCTTGTTTCGGAAAGGTTTGAATTCCCAAAACTTGAAAAAGAGTCTACAGCATCTAGTATATGTGTAGTCCGTGTAAACTCAAAGAAAAGATGTTCATTAGATTTAATAATTGTTGTCTTATTTCCAGTTGATTCCTTGTCCCAATCTCATTTTGCAATCATTCAAAGGTTACAAAGGGAAAACTTAAGTTTTATTTTCTAAAACTCCCCCTTTTTCTTCAATCAAACCATCTGTCGCAAAGGACCTTTAAAATTAATATAATTTCTCCAGACTTTTCTAGTCTAGCTCTGTTATCTACCGCTCTCTTTTGCGTGGTCTTTATTCTTACCAATTATCTCATAATAATTATCAATATATACTTAAGTGGTTCTAATTTTCCGCCCTAAAGACTTCTTGTTGACCAGTCAATTGTACTTAATTAAAGACAAGAAGATATAACCTAAATGCCACGACAGTTATGATGTCATATAATGTTATTATGTCTTTATAACTGGTATTCAACTACCTAATGATTAAAAATGTTGAACCGAATCGGCAAAGCATCGCGCTGTACCAATTTGAAAAATGCTTCAGACAACTAAACAAGTTTTGATAAAAATTCGATGTGTGTACGAAATGGCATAGAAAATATTGAGACAAAAAGAAGAAAATGCTGACCATTCACGTAGCTTTACTACCAATATTGGGAAAACCAGATCTTGTTTGGGAAAGGGTTAATTAGACTAGTCGAGACGATAATTACACGAGTACTTTTACTTCTTATGGTCATTTACGTAATGTACTTTTTTATTTTATGTAGGAGTATGCAGCCTGGTCTAAACCCATAACTCCACCCTTAACTACGATTTATATGGCGCGCGAAATGGGTCTAAAGTCATATGATAGCGCTATACCTACATTTAAAATAGAGGTTTACCGCTAAAAATAGCGGTATAGCGTCATATTTTAGCGGTGCACCAACAAAAATATGGGTATACCTATAAAATTAGGGTTATCCGCTGTTCTAATTAACGGTGTACTGCTAAATTATAGCGGTGTACCGCTAAGTTATGGGTAAACCACTAATCATTTTTACCCTTCTGCTCGAAATCTCTTTAGCCAATCAAATAGCTCCTTACATCAGCTCCTTCCACGAGCTATATCTACGGCTACAATAGTAGCCCTGTGATTGGCTATCTAAAAAAAATGGAGGTCTACCGATAAACGTGTAGGTACACCTATAATTTAGCGGTCCATCGTTAAGGTATACGACCCATCAATAGAATAATAAAGATACATAAGTAACTATATATATTTTAAAAGAGCATGGTATCCCGCATCTAATTGCCAATTTTTATCAACTTTGATCGTTTCGTTAGTGAAATATTGATAATTTTATATCTTGCATCAGGGTCATACAAAATCATGAAATGCCAAACCTCCCAAGTGAGCTTTTAAACACAAAAACTGCATGATTAAAAGCAATTAACACAATTGTTTGCACCTAATCAATAGCTTATATTATCCCCAACAATGGACTAACAAGTAAATAAATAATAACCAGCAACTAAATTATTTTTTTTTTTGCTTTTGTAATACATGGCTACCATACTTTCAACAGGTTTTTCGGACGAATCTGAAACAATAGTCAATTTTAAATAGCATTAATTCCAATGATATATCAAAATGCATGGCACAAAAGGAAGATCATAATTTTCCTATGTGTATATTCTTTCAAATAAAGTAAAAGTTAAACAGTTTCGCCGTACACAAGTTTAAAAAATCACTTTGACTAATACACCCCCTTTTTTACCATCGCCCAATTTCTTAAGGAAAATGGCACTCTTTGTTCATTATACTTAAATAAATTGTTCCATACGAATTTTACAGGTTTTTTATTGTTTGTATTGGAATATTTATATAATAGTAAATGTTACTATTAAAAACCATATGTATAAACAAAAATGTTTATAAAACAAGAGTTGTCAGTGGGCAGGATAGCTCAACGAAAAAGTGTTGGATTGTGAAATTTCATAGGATGAGAAGAATAAAAAGTTTACCCAAAAAGAAATTTGAAAGGGTAATGAATCTTTACCCAGTCTTTATCCTTGATAAGGAATATATACATGTCTGACCACAAGCATGTGTGCAAAGTTTCAATACTTTAACAATGGTAGAAATAAAAATGTTACAAGTACATAATATCTGCATGTCAATCGTTAGCCAAACATGCCTATGTCGAATATTGTTAAAATGCCTCAGAAATTTGTGTGTCTGAGTGTGAGTTGAGGACGGTAATATCATCACAAGAAACATTTTGAAAAAAAAATAAAGTCAGGAATGTTGTAGAAAGATAGGTCTCTGCAAAACTAGGCCTTGTTTGGGAAAGGGTTAGGTGAACAAGCAACTTTTGAATATCAGTTTTCTGATGTCATGTTTGAATCATGTTTGCTGCCTTATTAGTAGCTAAAGAGATGGAAAAGACGAGACAGAAACACAAAAATATATAATCAAATAGAAATTCTACAGAGAAAATAATTACAACTGCTTGTATCAGTATTTGCTTCTTTTCGCTCATTGGTTTCTTTTTTCACGCAAACCTAGCGTAGAGAAAGCATCAGTTGGTCTTATCTTGTGTCTAGTTGTTTGGGAAAGGATGAAACAGAAAGAAATGGCAAAGGTCAAGCTTACCTTTTCCCAAAGAAAAAGCCCAAATTACGGTAAACAAAGTGACAAGTTATGGAACGAAATATTTAAGGTGCGAATCAACCTCCAAATAGTGACATATTACATCAGAGGTACGTAATTCTAATTCAGGGGAGATCACTGGGTGCGCTGTAGTTTGTGATTTTGCAAAGGGAGGTCATTCTAAATGCCAAAATATTGTGATTTTTTCGTCTTTTGTTGTTTAAAGCTACTATTTCCCAGATTTGGACCCAAAAATTGTCAAATACAAACGAAATTTACACTTTTTAAGCTTTATATGACCTGATTAAATGATTACGACAAACTATTGAAGCAACGACTCATTTTTTCGCAATTTGATAACAAATTCATGAAGCGATGTCGAAAGTAGGTCAAAACAGTAGGACATGCGACTTTCTTAAATGACTTCACAACATACATGATGACGTCATATTGAAATTCAAGTATGAATCTCGTTTGAATCATGGTCCGCGCTGTATGCGCATGCGCAACAATTTAAAAATAATTCTAACCCCATCTGAGACGGGGTTGAATTTAGGTTTTGATTCTCCCTAAATTCAGCTATCTGTCTTGTAATTTCGTCTCATTCTCTGTCTGAATCGCATATTATTAACCACCCCGAGGTGGTCAACACAAAAGTTTTGAATATTTTTTCAAAAAATGAGCAATTAGACCATCTGTTACCGTCGCCCTTTAATTTGACGTTTTTATAAATTCATCGGCTGGGATTCGTTGAAGAAACTGCTCGTATAAATTCAAATCTAATGTAGAAGTCTCTTTACAAAAAATGTTTTAAAAAATCTTCGTAAATCCGAACATGCTCGATTATTTCCGTTGTTGCGGAAACAGCCGACATTACACGAATCATTTAGAGCTAATGATGGGTCGTATTCCTTAAATGAAATAGCCGTTTACCCTTAATCTGTAGGTATACCTACATTTTTATCGATGTACCGCTAAAAATATGACGCTACATCGTTAATTTTAGCGGTCTTCCTCTATTTTGATTATAGGTATAGCGCTATATTGACTTCAGACCCTATAGATTTAGGTATTTACCAAGAAAGGGATCTAGCAGGCATTTTCTCGGGAAGTGGGGGGGATCGGTGGAGTGTGAGTGAGCTTGGCACATAATCAAGTATAATTATACAACATGATTTTGATAACCCCTGTTTCTCTGTTTAGAACCCAAGCCCTCCTAAGTTGACGACAATCCTGACTGGACAGTACGTCTGTTAAATGCCGAGCTGGGGATATCAGCATTTGTCAAATTATAGTCGACACTCGTTATCTCGACATCGGATAAGTCGAAATTCCGCTTAAGTCGAAGTAGAATTCATATCCCATCCTCGACATATGGATATCAAAATGAATTCCAAAACAAATACAGCCATTGAAATTTAGTAGGAAAAGGATAGAAATTGCTCGTTTCGAGCAATTTCTTTCCTTTTCCTACTATATTTCAATCATGGACACATATGGTGCCCATCAAAATAGTTAAATATCGTTTTCATCGAAAATAATCAAAATCGGATAAGTCGAACTCCGGATATGTCGAGGTATTTTGACGGTCCCTTTGACTTCGATACAACGAGTGTGGACTGTATATTATTCTGCAAAACGGTAGATGGAACTGTGGTGGATCAAGAATTTCATTAGGGGATTCGTTTCCCTATTTTTAGGCAATTTTCACCGAATTCATATATGAAAATAAAATGATCAGGCAACAGAGGGGGTTCGTTTGAACCCCCGAAACCACTCTGGATCCGCTACTTTGAATCTCTCTTCTGGATTGGTGCAAGTATCATATTTCCTTAGTTTTATTAATGTGTATGTTTCGCAAGTTATCTCTTTGGTTTGGTATCTAGATCTATTGAACTTTATACATCATGAAAATAACGAAATATACATTTAATGGATTTTTCAAATCTCTAGTTGATAAATGAATAGGCCTGCAGCATGAATGGAACCATTGGGGAAGAATGGTTGAGTATTCACATCAATCAAGTAGTAGCAAATCGTGATTGTATTTAACCATTACCAGACGGCAAAATTCTAGACTGGTCAAAATTCAAGGATAGGCTATCATTGCAAAACCTCGAAACTCCAGTCTTGGTAAGTTGCGAGGTTTTGCAATGACATCTTCGATTATACATGTACATGTAGTAGAGAAATATCAGGGATCCATGATGAGGTGCTCCAACTGCGGCGATATATAGACCAAGTAGATCTACCCATTTGGTAGAGTTGTTTATGCAGAAAACAAAATAAACGTTGACAAAGAACATATTTCTTTGTAATGTATGAAGTGAAATATTGGTGTAAAATGCATGAATGGGAAAATGTTGGTTATCTGAATTTTCTTCTTTCCTTTTGCCTCAATGTTTTCCAAAGCCTTTTCTACGATACTATTCAAATCGAAATCGGCACCGTGTCAAAAAAATTTCGAGTCTGACCTGATTATAATTATGGATTAACCTGGTGCTAGAGATTATAACGGCCAAATTAGCGGATTAACACTTTCCTTTACAACATTAATTTAGATTACCAAATTTCGCGGAAATTAAAAAAAATCCGAAAAATATGTGTAAATAGTACGAAATTCGTGTTCCACAATGGAAAAGAGATTGCGTGATATTAAGACAAAGTTTTTGTTAGCATTTTTTCTCAGTTTCTTTGCTCTCGATGCCGGAAATTTTCAAAGCCTTAGTTTAGATACGCACAAAACGATGGCTTGTTATGAAAATGGTTAAATGGAGATTATCTATGATCGATTTGTTTTGATCTGATTTAAAGTGCTGAAATATTCTCGTTGTAATAAACTACATGTCGGAAGCCACTCGCTGATTGGTGTTCGAACTCGGGACTATAGGATGTAAATTGGGTATAAATATACAACGATGACTGGTAAAATGTGATTCTCTTTCATTTTGAAACGTAATGTTTTACATAATTATATACAGACGACCGCTTTTAAGCCTTGTTCAGATTCAAAGATTTTGCTGACGAAATTAATTAAATCAACAATAGTTCTTTTCATTTTCTCAATATTAGATTTTGTCTTCATTTGATGTCACGGCTGATTTAACCTTTTCCCAAAAAACGAAATTTTAGGGCAGTCCTATTCAAAAGCCTCTGTAGACGACAAAATTGATGTTAAAAAATAAGGTATTTGTGGACAATATAATACAGAAAATATTGAGACAAAAGGAGAAACTGCTGATTATCAGCAGTTTCTTCTTTTGTCTCAATGTTTTCCCAAGCCTTTTCTATTAGAGACGTCAAAACCAGGTCTTGTTTGGGAAAGGGTTAACTCGTTACCAGACAGCAATATTTAAAGACTCGTCCAAATTCAAAGATGTTGCAGATGGCAATTTCAATCAAATGACCTTGTGGGTAGAAATCATTATTGGAAATGAAGAAAATACTTATAATAAGTAATTTCTTCATTTTCTATGATGTTTTCCAAAGTAATCATCTTGTAAGTGGGGAGTCAAGAAGAGTCGCTATGTGGCAATGGGTTAAAGAATCGGTAAGTTTGTTCTATAATAATGAAGATTTTCCTATTAATGATAAAACAAAAGAACAATTTATAACACGTAAACAGGAAACTTTGCCATTATTTAACACCATTAAACCTTTTACACAAAGGGACATGCTTTTGACGTTGCCAATGGAAAACAATTGATAAAAAATCGAAGCAAAAGAAGAAAAATACAGCATTTTCTCATTATAAAAATTAAATGTTTTGGGTCCACTTTCAAAAGTGTTGCAGACTACAAAGCTAATGATAAATAAGAATAAAATTTGGTTAAATTATAGACAGAAAATATAAAGACAAAAGTAGAAAATGTTGGTTACCAGATTGTTATCTTTCGTCTCAATGTTTCCAGCCTTTCTTTCCTCAAGGAACTTTAAAACTAAGTCTTAATTGTTTTAGAAAGGGTTAAATTGATTGAAGGCAAATGCAGAAGACACTTGAGTATACTGGAAATAGAAGAGCTAAAATATTAGCATTTTAACGTTTAGAGAATAAAAGAAAATGCTAACAATCAACGCTTTCTTCCCTTCATTGTTGTTTCGGGTCCTGTGATAATCACTGATAGGTTTGTTAACAAACAGAAATTGTTATTGGAAGTGTAAATGAAAATACACATTCTAATGAAATTAAAAGACCAATCACTGGCAACCAGCCTCATTTGTACAATGTAGCCTAATGAACAGTACAAAGAATACTCACGACATAGGCCTACACTCAGCTTAACGCAGTTTGTTAAACGTTTACCAAACGACAAAATTTTGACTTGTCCAAATTCAAAGATGTTGCAGACGTCGATTTCAAGCGAACGAAATTTCAAATTTTCTTGCCGTTTTGGGTAGAAAACGTTGTGGGAAATGAAGAAATTGCTTGTCACAAGCAATTTCTTCATTTTCCACGATGTTTTCCAAAGCCGTTACCTTGTGGGGAGTCAAAAGGAGTCATTGTGTGGTAATGGGTTAAACGTTTACCAAACGACAAAATCCTAGGGTTGTCCAATTTGAAAGCTGCTACAGACGATAAAATGGATGTTAATAAAAAATGGCATTGTGTATGATATAGTCAAGAAAATATTGAGGCAAAAGTAGGAACTTCTGGTTTCAGCATCTTTTTCTTTTGTCTCAATATTTTCCCAAGCCTATTTTCTAAACTAGGTGTTGTTCGGGAAATTACAGACAATACTGTGTAAAAGAGAAAAGATAAACTGCTGGTTATTAACATTTTCTTCTTTTAGCACAATATTTTCCCAAAGTCATGTCTTGTTTGTAGAAATACTGAACACTTTCCTAAACAAGGCAATTGCTTTGACATCCCTGAAGATTACGATCGAGCCATTTGCTCCTTTTCCTTAAAAGTTTTCTCTGTCATAAGCCTATCATAGCCTACACCAGTTTCATATATGAAACATGTATTTTGTCGTCTGCATCAACTATTCATTTAGACCACTCGGAATTTCTGCCGTCCAGTAAAGGTTTAATAACTTTTGTTTCTATACAGAACGGAGAGGTTCTATGTTGTTGGTACCCGGTATCGTGCTGGTACTGTTGGTACATCACGTGACTTGCCAGACAGCCCCGGTCCATTGTTCGTTCCTCAATGACAACCTCTTCTACTGCGACTACCCTAGCATGAATGTTAGTCACCGACCCATAGACTACTCCGGTTTTAACCCTACACCACAGAGGTTAAAGGTTCGAGTCAGCGGATTTGTGCCGAATACAGGTATAGTTGATTGGATTATCTATGAAAGATGACCCCCTAATTTACTTAGGATACTGTTCTTCAAGAGCCATATTCCAATTACTTTTACTAGAAATACGAAACACATAGAGCGGGTAATGTCAGTAAGATTCTGGCTCAGATTGAAAGACATAAATGTCTTGTTTTCGTGCTGATTTTTCTTGGACAGAAACCACTTACTATTTCAGAATGACCAATGCATACGACAATTGCAAGCTGCTGCAGACAACAGTATTAATATAAAAAGATACACAGAAATGAATACAATTTGTAGTCATTGTAACATGATAAATTTGAAAACAAAGAAAGAAAATGACGATTCGATATTGTACGAATTTTCGTCTTTTAAGGACGACATAACCCCATATTGTTTGAGAAAGGGCTGTATCGTATGATGTAGCCCAGATTTGCAAGCCTCTCTCGAAATATACTTCTTTCTAATTTTTTTTTCAGCGGACACCGACGATTTCGGCACGAGAGTTTCTGGAATCATACGTCTCAATTTTGCAGCTTATCTGTTTTAGAAAGGGCTTCGTGTACTTTGTCGTCTGCACCCTGAAAGTTTGTCGTTTGGGAAAGTTTCTCAATTATTCAATCTATTTCTTTAACCCATTACCTAACGACAAAATTTTAGGGCGGTCCGAATTGAAATATCATGCAGACGACAATTTCAAAAGGATGGAATTTGTAATCTTTACGTCTCTTTGGATGGAAAACATTGTGGGAAATGAAGAAATTGCTTGTCACAAGCAATTTCTTCATTTTCTACACTGTTTTCCGTTGCAATTATTTTGTAAGGAGTCAAAAAGAGTCATTGTGTGGACATGGGTTAAATTCTACTTATTATTTTTTAGCGGACACGCAGGTTTTCAGTACAGGGTTTTCTGGAATCAACAAGAACAATTTCGACAACAATTATGCCTCAAGTGTTGAACTAATCTGTGATAGAAAGGGCTTCATCTACTTCAGGGATGATACCTTCGCCAATATGAGTCATACACAACGTCTTAAGGTAGGGCTGGAAATTTTGAATCAATCAATCAATCAATCAATCAATCAATCAATCAACCAATCAACTAATCAATCAATCAATCAAATAAGTGGTCAATTTTCATTAATTGATTCATAATCGTTTCTTTCAAAGGTTCAATCAAGAAATCATTTAATACATTATTCGTGTGCTTCTTTGAATATAGGAAATAGTAGCCTACCATGATTTGTGAAAAACATCCAAGTCGGTTGAAGTGATCGGTCGCTTGTATCTGTAGAATGCAAGAGTTCGATTTGTTTCCTATGAAATAAACTCCATTCTGTTTGATGATTTGTAAATGTGGCGTTTGACAGAAAGAATCACTTAAAATATGCGTTTTCGTCTACTCAGGTGGTTTCAATTAGATAAAGTTCTCCCTTACTTTAAGGGAGTTGTAGCGTTTGGATCAAATTTTTTTTTTTTTGGCCTTGAAACTTCTCATGCAGAAAGGTAATTATATGGCAAAACTGAAAATGATGAAAAAAATTGGGGTAACGGTGGAAGTTTTTTTGATAAATGCAGTTTTTCTAATGTAACCATAACAACAATATCTCTGGATTTGGAAATTTTGCAAAATGGGCTAGGTATCATTATTTCGTATTAAAATAAGTAAACTATTATAAAAGAAATGAATGAATATTTATTTTAAAGCTTAACACATTGTTTGTGACTGATAATACATTAAAACTAACTTTGGATGAACAATAACCGTATATTTTGATCATTTTATTCAGATTAGTATTTTTGTTCGTGAACTTTACATTGTACTTGTTAAAAACATGGGTTACATTCTTTGATTTATTTTTTTTTTTCATTGTTAAAGTATTTTTTTCTACACTATCTTCTACTATGATCTTGATAATAATAGTAACAACAAAATAAAGCGAAGGAATTGAAAGGTCACGGTGGAAAATTTTTCACAATATGGTCAGAAAGGTACGACATTTCGCTCAAAACAAAGAGAAAAACCACAAATATCAAGCAAGACTATATAACCTTTGATATTTTAGTAGGTATTCTTTTTATTGTGTGTAATTTGGCAGATTTACTCAAAACTTCATAATAATGCTACCCTCTTTGGGTTGGTCTCTACCAAAACAGCAAACATAAGTGAAATTCATTCAGAACCCTGGTTGCTATGACAACAAATAGTGGGGAAAAGCCAGGACTTTAAATGTGAACTCCTCCTTAACTATAACATTGATCTTTTTCAAACTTCAGCAGACTGTCGCACTGATTAATTTCTATTCATAAGCTTTAAAAAGGAAATGAAATTGATTGAGAATTCTTGTTGCCATGGCAACAAATAGTGAAAAGAAGCCAGAACTTTAAATGAGAACTTCTCCTAAACCATAAGGTTGATCCGTTCACGGAATGTCATTTATGCCATTTTATGCCATAAATGTAACTGTACCATTTACGTTGGTAAGACAGAAAGGGAACTAAGGGAAAGAATGGTGGAACACCTCCGAGATGTACGGTTAGGGAAGGATAAGCCTATTAATGGGCACTTTGGGAATCAAAGTACTGAAAGTACTGTTAGAGAGCGTATTTGACACAACATAAATTTCAAACAATTTAACTGTGACAATATTGCATGCTTACATAATTGGGAGCATTCTGTGTGATCGTCATGCAAAACCATCATCGAATATAAGTGGAGTTGTGTCAGGCCCGTAGGAAGCAATTTCATATTGTTGAAGCCCATGTGTCTGAATTATTGCGGGGGGGGGGGAGCTAAATTGGATTTTCCCTAAATTTTCATTGTAAAATAAGGAGAGTTCAGCACTTTTGGCTATGCATTCAACCATGAATGGGGGAATGTATTAACTATTGACAACATAATTGAAGCCTCTTTTTCTGTGATGCAGCATAGTGTCACCATACAACAAAAAATTTCCGAACAACAATTTTTGAAGTGGTCCACTTCAAAAGCTGATGCAAATGACAAAATATTTTTAAAGTTTAGAATTGTGCATAATATTGTTCAGAAAATATTGAGGCAAAAGGAGAAAGTGCCTCAATGTTTTCAAAACTTTCTCTTGGAGACACGTTTGATTGGGAAAGGGAAATTAAAATCAACCCATTCATAAATGTATGAGAAGTTGAGTTGATAAGGAAATTTGCTCTAATGACCCTTTTATCCACGGCATAACATACTAAGCTTTACTACCATATGGCTTTACTACACATTACCCAGATAGACACTCACTATGCACTAGAATCTGTCTGTGGAATGTGATTCTATTTTTAGACTGTTTGCATTGTCCAAAATTTAGGTTACATGACTTGACTGAATGACCTGCATGACCCAATTGTAAATGACAAATTACTACACTGATCTTTTTTCTATTTAATTAAGACTTGTTTACTTGAATTTTTTGCATAGATCATACAAGTCATATATTTTATATAATGACATGTATGGTTGTAGACTATTCCAATTGTTGTTTAGATCTATTTTGTCTTCATTGGAAGGAACTATTTCTGTTGTTCGGTTTGCAAAATATTGGCTTGTGGCCTCTGGCTGCTAATAGAGAGACTACGCTCTCTAAAAATCACACACATGAAGATCTTCTGTTTGTATGCTTAGAAAGGCTATACGGTGCGGAAAAGATTGAGAGACAATTACGGGAAAGTATTTGGATCAATAAACTTGCAACGGGACATCCACAGGGCTGTAACGTCAAAGATACGTATAACGCTTTGACGTAAGTATTGATTAACGCGGGAATGACGTCATGTTGGTTTGGCGGCAACGTCGTGACGTCAACGTTATACGCCACCATTACTGTAAGCGTTAACGTAAACAATTGTATAATATTATAATGTAGCGTTAATTTTTTACATTTTTTCTCTAGAAAAAGGCGTCTACGCCGAAATATTGAGATAGAGCAACCTTTTGAAATTTGTTATATTCATTCCCTTACGAATACCATTTTTAAAAATATTTTAAAATATATAAAAAATCTACTTTACGACATGCCGTAATTACTACCGATTTTCCAAACGCTACAACATCCTTAAGGAAGTATACATCTAGTGAGATTGACGCGAAGTCGAAATTTTTGGAGAGATGTCGTCAATATTCGTTACGTATATCCAAACCTATTCGGGCGACTTCGTAAACATTATGCGGTGGAAAGTTCCACCGTTGAATGTTTACGATGTCGCCCGAATAATTCCAAGATCGCATGAACAGTTGCTCGTATGTAAGCGGTAACGTTTCACCACCGAATGTTTATGACAAGTTGACAACACCCGAATAATCCAGAAGTCACGCTAATCTCATTGGGTTGGACTACCTTAACGTACGAGCATGTATGTCCATGGTGTCAAGAAGCCATTCACAATCATAGCCTGACCTTTTCTATCTGTATCACAAACATTCTTTTTGACTTATCTAGTCTTTTGAATATCTAGTTTGTCGTCACTTACAATGCAATTTTGTTTGTATGAGCGAAGCACTTGCTCTTTTTTTTATTACAGATTAAAGACTGTGAAATAAGCTACATATCAGCGAATGCGTTTGAGGAGTTGGAATCCCTGGATTACTTCGGTATAGAGTATGGCTCAATCCAGTCCATGAGTGTGTTGGGTATGTTCGGACTGAGTGTAGAAATGCTGACCGCGGACACCCATACCATACCGCAGAATCTGGGCAAGTTTGAGATGCTGTATTCAGCTTTACCATCTAACACTATACCCGCTGGATTCCTGGCTAATTGGAAAAACCTTACTTCAGCTACGATAAAGGTATTCCTTCTTTCATCATCCAAAACAATTCGTGAGACTTCGGGCGTCATCCGTGGGAACGGAAATTGACGACGATATCTCTCGCCAAGGTCTGAAATTCTCTCTCTCAAACCTTCACCCTTACTCACACCTTCACACACGTGTTCATCCTCACTCACACCTTAACCCACATTTAAACCTTTCACTCACTCACGTAGATCTACTCATCTTCACTCACATATTCATCTTCGCTCACACTTTCACCTTCACTCACACTTTCATCTTCTCTCCCTCATACCTTTACCCTCACCCATATGACATACTAAATGGGTCAAAAGTCTAAATAGAGCGCGCACGCATAAAATATACGCGTCGACGCGCATATTTACGCGTCGACGCATAAATTTTACGCGAGCAGTTGAAAATATATGCGTCGACGCGTAAATTTTACGCGAGCAGGAGTAAAAAAATGTGAAACCGAGGCTGGCCAATGGGGGAGGCGGTTAGAAACCTTTCCCTTTATACCATAAAATTGATAGATGAAACGAAGGATCTGATTGGTTAATAGATAGAATACGCGTCGACGCATAAATTTTCAACTGCTCGCGTAAATTTTATGCGTCGACGATTCGACACATAAAATGTACGCGTCGACGCGTATATTTAATGCGTGCACGCTCTAAATAGACTTTTGACCCATTTGGTACGCCATACACCCACACCTTCACGAACAACTCTCACTCTCTCTTACACCGCACCTCATTCACTCTAGCACTTTTTCCACACCCTAAATCGTTCTACCGCATCATCATTTACCCAGCCACTTGCACATTCTTGCGACTTCTCTCACATTGACATTTTTTTTGTATTTTATTCCTTTCCCAAATAGTTTACATTAAGACGGCCTAAAATGCTTCAGATGAAAGAAAATATATGTGTGCATTTAGACAAGAAATTGTTGAGGTAAAAGGAGGAAATCATTTTCTTCTCTTGTCTGAATGTATTTTCAGATTGGAGAACGTCAGAAGCAGCCATTGTGTCGGAAAAGGTTATGTATTTAATAACCACTCCACTCTGGCAGAAGCCATTTTCACCGTACTTTGTTGATTAAAGCACGGAGAGAGCACTCCTGTCTTGCGACTATGTCTATTAGCATACAAACTCTCTCAATCTATCATGTCTACACGACCATAGCATGATACCCCACCCGCTCCCAGGGAACAACGAACGGAAATTCCCATGAAATGTATTTATAAGCATGAACGATGCCTTTTGCAATATAGCATTTAGCTGATCCACTGGTTAAATGAAATAGCTTTTATATCTGGTTCTTAATTAATTTCAAAGAAGGTTTAATTATTAACATGAACATTTATTTCTAATAATTTCATTTTATTTTTTATTTTATGTCCAAGTCCAGTATTATTGCTTTAGACAATTAAACTAACACAATTGACCAAACGCCAACCTATAAATCGCTCCGCCCAACGTAGAATCTAAGACAAACAACGGGAAGGGCGGCATTGGCATTTAATACAAACAATTATAGTGATGTGGCATTTTTCTGATCGTCTATTGGCTTATCTATGGTTTTGATTGACAGCCGGCGTTTGGTTAATTCTGAAATTCAGCAGCTGTGTTTACGACAAAAATCTTTTGTATATTTAACATTAATAAATTTTGATTTTACGATTGTTCATTAAAATAACCGGAAAAAGTAATCCCAAAATTTATAACATTGAAAAAGCCCTCATCCGCACCTTCTTATTAGCTCGCCGGCATAGCTGTGATGGCTAAGCACCAAGTCCTGCTAAATTTCAAATAGATACTTAGTGAAGGAGCTCCAATACATTAATGATGCAAAGCTACTAAATATTTTTTTCTTTCATTTCTTTTTTTTTTTTTTTTTCGCTTTTTCAATTAGATCTATCCCGCGTTTTCTTTCGTTTCTGATATCTAAATTTTCTTTGTTCTCATTTGCATATGCTGAGTTAGAATGTTATTTTAATAATTGTATATATAGTACAGGAAGCTTAAAACAACTTTGAGATAGACAAGGATAATGCAAATTATCAGCATTTTCTCTTTTTGTCTCAATATTTTCTGTGCTGAATTGCTAGCAAATACCATCTTTGAAAATGTCTACTCTGACGTCTGCAGCAACTTCCAAATCGAAATAGTCTGCTTTCAGTCGTTGAAGATAGGCTGAAATATGAATAGGCAAAAACTTACGATCTATAAGTGAATAAGGTTATTTCATCTAAGACCCCCACCCCGCACACAACAGCCTCCGAAAGTCGTCCTTGGAGTCTTAAAACGCCACTCAAACGTTTAATATTGTTATTTCTAGTAACATACTCTCAATCCCAAAGCGTTTTGGTAACAATACTCTCGAACCCAAAGCGTTTTAATGTTGAATGCACGTGCTCTTTATCGCATTATATTGAATGCACGTGCGTCGTCATTGTTTCTCCACATATTTAGGGAGCCTCGTGTTGATAATGTCGATTTGTGACTATTTTTATTAATAATTTTCATGTATACAATGTTGATTTCCCATCAACCCATCGTCTTTGCCTCCGGAATTGTGTTCTGTGGGTACAGACTAAAACATAAGTGAAAGGACCTTGTAAAAAAAAGCAAAGTACGTAGCATCCGGTACTGGACAAATATTGCAAATAGATAATCGTCCGATACCGAACAAATAATATTCGCCCCCGTATGGGCTTATCATCCGGTACCGTACGAATAGACATTTGTCTTCGATTATTTAAATACCTGACCATAATTATGTATGGTCAACTGACGCAGCTGTGACATAATTTTGTATAGTTCGGTCAACAGTTTCCTATACTCATTAACACCACATTCGAGTGTTACTTAATATTGGTATCAGACAATCGCATTGATTAAATGATGTGAATTCATAGTTTTAGCGGCGTTGACTTTTCCAAAACGGTGAAAAAGGACGAATCTTTTTGCAATCTGCTGCCGACGACAAAAGTGATGTTGATAAAGATAAGATATGAAGAGAAAAAAAACGTTTAACCAAAAGGAGAAAACGCTGATTTTCATTAGCATTTTTCTTATTTTTTTCTTAATGTTTTCCCAAGCATTTTTGTCTTAATATTTTCCCAAGCATTTCTATGAGGTGCGTTAAAACCAGCTTTAGTTTGGGGAAGGATATGTATCAGATGCGAATTCATAGGTTTTAATGGTGTTGACACGATATCAATATGCTGTTATATTGCAACCTCATATATTGGGACGTAAATGTACTTTTAGTTTCTCATTTTCTCTCAATATTTCAGGGTTGCAGCGTATCAACCGTCCCCGACTACACGTTTCTATATAACACACACCTGAGATGTATAGATCTAAGGGACAACACGTTTTAAAACTTCTCCTTTTCTCTCAATATATTCATTGTTGCAGCGTATCAACCGTGCCCGACTACACGTTTCTATATAACACACATCGGAGATATATAGATCTTGGAGACAACATGTTTTAAAACTTCTCCTTTTCTCTCAATATTTCAGGGCTGCAGTGTATCAATCGTGCCAGACTACACGTTGCTATATAACATACATCTGAGATATATAGATCTAAGTGACAACACGTTTCAAAACTTCTCCTTTTACCTCAATATTTCAGGGCTGCAGTGTATCAACCGTGCCCGACTACACGTTTCTATATAACATACATCTCAGATATATAGATCTTGGAGACAACACGTTTCAAAACTTCTCCTTTTACCTCAATATTTCAGAGTTGTAGTGTATCAACCGTGCTCGACTACACGTTTCTATATAACATACATCTCAGATATATAGATCTTGGAGACAACACGTTTCAAAACTTCTCTTTTTCTCTCAATATTTCAGGGTTGCAGCGTATCAACCGTGCCCGACTACACGTTTCTATATAACACACATTTGAGATACATAGACCTCAGCGACAACACGTTTAATACGATACCAAGCGGTTTGGTAGCCCAAATGCCGTCGCTGACCGAGCTACGTGCCTACAACATAGAGTGGAACTGCTCGTGCGGAAACTTGTGGTTTGTCCCTACTCTCAGGGTCGCAAACGTGTCGCTGTTTGGGGATAATTATTGCAATGGCGACAGTAAGTTCGTTATATGAAACATTTTTTCTCTATTAATACTTTCAAAAAGAAAAAAAAATAAAATAAATATAGACTGATTCTGTTTGAAATAGGCCCTATCCTGTCTATGAGTACACATTAAGTTTACAAAAATACGATTGGTGCATAATATAGCACAGAAAATATTGAGGCAAAAGGAGAAAATGCTGATAATCAGCATTTTCTCCTTTTGTTTCAATATTTTTCCAAACCTCTTTCTATTAGAGACGTCAAAACTTGTCAAAACAAGTCTTGTTACTTAGGGGTTAAATGTTTGATTGCCAAGATGCCGTCGCTGACAGAGCTGCGTGCCTACAACATAGAGTGGAACTGCTCGTGTGGAAACTTGTGGTTTGTCCCTACTCTCAGGGTTGCAAACGTGTCACTGTTTGGGGACAATTACTGTAATGGGGACAATAAGTTCATTATATGAAACATTTCTGCCCTTTTAATCCTTTCAAAAAATAAGAAAAATATAGACTGATTAATCTGTTTGAAATAGGCCATATCCTGCATATGACTAAACAGATGTTGACAAAGATAGGATTAGTGCATGATATAGCAAAGAAAATATTGAGGCAAAAGGAGAAAATTCTGATAATCAGCATTTTCTTCTTTTACTCGTATTTGTCCGAAATATCGTCACGATTAACTGGATAAAATCGTTCCCTATTGTGTTGATTTTTTGTCTTAATATTTTGAACGCTTTCCCAAAATACATTGTAAGACGCTTTTTTGGGGAGATTTACATACTTAGGCCTTGTCGCATACAACTTCGCATCCCTTCATCACGTCCAAAATATGTTGCGTGGGTGACCATTTTTGATGTGACTTTGACGCGATGTGTATGTGATCGGGCCTTTACCGTCTATGGAACAAACAGTCTCACCCAGAAATACTCCTCAATGAATAAAGAGTTTACAAAAGAGAAAACCCTCAACTTTTGTCGTTTGGGAAAGGGTCAACCCTTTCCCCAACGACAAATTTTGAGGGTGGCCTTAGTTCAAAGGTGATACAGACGATAAAATTATTGACACAAAATGGGAGAAATATGTGTGCGATAGCATGAAAAGTTCTGAAAGAAAAGGAGAAAATGCTCATCAACAGCATTTTCTCCTTTTTTTCAGTGCTTTTCAACGATGTATTGATTAGGGTCGTCAAAACCAGGTCTTGTTTTGGGAAGTTTAAGAGTTGCTTGTACCGCATACTATTTAGTCGTTTCTCATTTTCCCCATTTCCAGGTCGGAGTATATTCAAGTATACTACTACGACACGTGTGTAGATACACATAGCATGAAAAGTGCTGAAAGTAAAGGAGAAAATGCTGATCAACAGCATTTTCTCCTTTTCTTGCAGTGCTTTTAAACGCTGTCTTGATTAGAGACGTCAAAACCAGGTCTTGTGTTGGGAAGGGGTTTAAGAGTTGCTTGTACCACATACTATTAAGTCGTTTTTCATTTTCCCCATTTCCAGGTCGGAGTATATTCAAGTATTACTACGATACATGTGTAGATACACCAGTATGTGATGGAATGACGGGTACGTGATTTATCTTAATATCATTATTATAATTTTACCCAACAGTAAAAATATAGTATGTGTTATATCGTAAAAAGATGATGAGAGAAAAGGGAGAAATTGCTATTTCGTATCAAGAATCTCTTCTTTTCAATCGATAATTTCTAAAACCATTGCTTCAAGGGATGTCAAAACTATGTAGGTCCTATTTGGGAAAGAGTTTACCAATTTGGTTGAAAAGACATTATCAAAGACATGCCAGTATCCAAATAATATGCTAAATCATCGCTGACAAACGGTTACAGAGAAAGATTTCTTCGTAAAGTATCCCGGAGATACACTGAATAAGTCCCTCGATTTTTCAATATATGCTGACGTGCAAAAGAAACTGTTTTTTTACATGAAAGTGCATTTTGGATACTTCCGTCAGCAATGTTGAGATAAGCATTCATAATTGACAATTTAGTCATTGAAATACTCTTTCCTGAACGGATATTTGTTTGACCGCTCAAAATTGAAATCCCATACAGACAACGAAATCAAGATAGTCATCAGCATCTTCTTTTTTTTAACTCGATAGTTTATTAAGCAATTTCCACTTGGGTGTGCCAAAATGTCATTCTTCGGGTATACAGACAACGAAATCAAGATAGTCATCAGCATCTTCTTTTTTTTAACTCGATAGTTTATTAAGCAATTTCCACTTGGGTGTGCCAAAATGTCATTCTTTGGGTATATTGTTGGTTAACACTGTTTACATGTATCCGTGTATTTCATGTTTTGCTATGGGTGAACAGTGTGTGGGACTTATGTCAGTAATCGTCATTATTTTGGCCATTGGTGCACTGGGAGCGGGCAAACTTTGTAAAAGATCATTGACGATACACTGAATACGTCCCTCGATTTTTCAATCTATACTGAAGCGCATAAGAAACTATATTCTCTGTCTTAAGGTAGTCTACCCTTACTGAGATTTGCGAGGTGTCTGAATTTGCTTGCGTGCGACGTCGTTAACATTCGTTGCATACCCGAACCTTTTCGGGCGATAACGTAAACATTCGGCGGTGGAACGTTCCACCGCCGAATGTTTACGACTTCGTCCGAATATTCCCGAAGTCTCATGAACCTAATTAGGGCTGGACTGCCTCAACAATGTTTGTATATGCGTGTATTTCAGGTTTTGCTATGGGTGAGCAGTGTGTGGGACCTATGTCAGTGATCGTGATGATTCTAGCTATTGGTGCCCTGGGAGCGGATATTGTAGCGCTGGTTCTCGTCATACTGATTCTCGTGGCTATGAAGGGCTCCGAGCACCGGGAACAAGCCGCCAGGGGTCGCTGGAACGAGCTGATCGAGAGACTCATAATCAATAAAAAGAAAGCAAACATGCCGACTAACAATAACGTCGGGCCCACGCCTGTGGAAAATGTTATCTAGTTAATTTCCAAAAGGCTAAAATATTAGATTTCGTCGGTGTTATTGCAAAACCCAGTAACTCCAGCTTGGTAAAGCTGGAGTTACGAGGTTTTCAATCACACCGACGATTTGTCAGATTCGTAATGTGCTGTAGACAGCTTAACTAAATTAGGGAAAGCAAACACCCCGAGAGAAAGCCGGTCATCAATTTCATTTTCCTTTGCGTATGTGTTGCTTAGAGCTTTCTCGATTAGAACATCGAAATCAGGGATCGTTTTGGGGCGAGTTTTAAAAAGCTTTCAAGTGAAAGGAGCATATCCAATTTAGATATTTGTATGCTTAATAGTTGCTTTAACAATAGTATTTTCAATCTCCAAAGTGCTTTTATGAATATTAAACTGAAAAGCTTTAGCACCTTGTTCGATTTTTATATATATCCAGGCCCGTAGGAAAAGGGGGTGGGGACTAGGGGGACAAACTCCAATTAAGCCCCCCCCCCCAAATGTTCAGGCACAGGGAATTGAGCCCATCAAGTATGAAATTGCTTCCTACGGGCCTGTATATCTACTCCCAATTTATTTAAATATTTTCCACTCCGACAAGGCGTTGATTCGGTTCGAATTTGACAACTTCGCCACAAGAATGAAGCCACGGAGAAATGATAGATGCGGAATCACAATACCCACGGTGGATAATCACGTGATACATTTTTTTTTCAGAAAATCTTCAATAATTTTGTAAATATTGGACTGATTTGAATTCGGTTTTAAGCACAGAGTGTGGGCAGACGCTACGCATTAGATAGATGTTGTTGCTTTTTGAAAAATCAACTGATGAAAAAGTTTTTGAAGATAAACCAAAATTTTGGTTTATCTTCAATAACTTTTTTATCAGTTGAGTTTTCAAAAATCCAACACGTTCATCTAATGTGTGACGTCTGTCCAGCTTCTCTGCTTCAAACTGAATTTAAATCGGTCCCGTATTAACAAAAATAATGAAGATTTATGAAATTGTTGCATCACGTGATTATTCACCGTGATACCAGTAGATACTTTGGTTGTTTTATTGGGATATAACGCCGCCATCAACTGACCAAACGCCGACTGTCAATCAAAAACATCGATTAGCCAATGGGCGATCAGAAAAATGTCATGCCCCAATTGTTCTTCGTTGCACGTGTTATTGTATCGATTTATCGACTGACTATCTAAACAATCGACATGCCAATGGCAAAGAATTTTGTGCTAACAATAGACTAGGTTTAACGTTATGTTTTGATAAACCGTCGGTGTTGTTATAAAATCTCGTAACTACGGCTTAAATTAAGCCGTAGTTACGAAATTGTATATCAACACCAACGAAATACTATTTTGTTTGTCCGAATTTACTTCACGATTAACTGGACGAAATCGTTCCCTATAAACGAACACATGTCCATTGTTTGTATCAAATTCTTTGTTGGGCGGAGTGATCTGTCGATTGGCGTTTGGTCAACTGATATCGTCTTACCACGACTGCTGGAGCACCTTACCATAGATTCGTGGCATTTCTTTAACCAGTATTACAACAATACCAAATCCAAGCCTCCAGCTGCTCTCTCACAATTCATATGATTATATACTCTCTTATAAACAGAGCACATTATCTCTACATTCCATTTCGATAGAATGAGCTCTGTTCTCGCGGGGTCATTTCACGTCTAATCTCGGGGCCTTGGCGGGATTTCAGTATCCAATCGTTGGCGATACACAACAAAACAATTCAAAAAGCTGATACAAACTTTCATTGGCTGACGCTTCAAATTACCGGCTTCAGCCAAAAATAGAAGCGACGTAATTGTATACGTAATCAAACCAGATCAAAATGAATGATTTTGATTCGATAATTCAAATATTACCGGCTTCAGCCAAAAATAGAAGCGACGTAATTATCATGCAAGATTAAACTGAATGATTTTGATTCGATAATTCAAATGGTGTGCTATAATTAGATTATGACGACCAAATAGGCTGTTGGCGTACCGAAAACTGCAGAGGTCATATTTGATGGTTTAATCAATAGAGCTCGGCAATGGAGAGTAAAGATTATATTGCAGAGACAAATGTCTGCAGACACTTTGGAACGGTCGTATAAAACAAGATTAGATAAACACAGAGCCTCTTCAAACCTCCCCCAAACTGTTTTAAACAAATACTAGTAAAACCATTCAAATATAGTAGGAAAGGGAAAGAAATGCTCGTTTTGTTGAATTCCTTCGCCATTTCTATTATATACATCGCTTTCAAACCTGGGGTAAGACCTGGTCCCTTTAAACCGGAATGCAGTACTTATGGTCCGACAAAAAAAATGTTTGTTTCAAACATTTTTCCGAGCAAGACCTTGTTTTGACGTCCCTATGCTTGAGAAAACATTGAGACAAAAGAAGAAAATACTGATCATCAGCACTTTCTCTGTTTGCCTCATTGTTTTCTGTGCTATGTTATTCGCAAATTCTATCTTTTGTCACATTCATTTTGTTGTCTGCAGCGGCTTTCAAATCGGAATGCTCTAGATATTTGTCGATTGGGGAAGGATTAACCTTTCCCAAACAAGACCTGCTTTTGACGTCCGTAATAGAAACGGCATGGGAAAACATTGAGACAAAAGAAGAAACTGCTGATAACCAGCAGTTTCTCCTTTTGCCTCAATATTTTGTTGTTTATAACATAAACAATTTGGCCTGTTGTGATCACTTACTTTGTCACCTGCAGCAGCTTTCAAATCGGACCGCCTTAAAATTGTGTCGTTTGGGAAAGGATTAAGTAAATGTTTGGAGTCGCAAAAATAACACAATCTTGACACAGTCTCGAGGTACATGCAACACACCCTTTGAAAATTGACGCAGAAATAAAAAAAAGTTATTGCGAAATATTTGACCAGAATCGAGATATCTTGTCAGTAGTTGTCTCATACGTTGGCCTTATACCATAGAGTGATCTAGAGCATTGGATTTGGTGCAATGGCTACGCAGTATTGCAAAAGGGGTAGAAAAGACTTATTATCAACAATTAGGCCCTACTTCTTTTCTCCGAATGTTTCCCTCTATGTAACCAATTCTACTACTGACGTCAAAGCCATTGTGTCAAACTACGTGATAGATGATGACTGAGTAAAATACAGAAGACCAAATAGGCCTACATCAAATACATGTATAAATTAATGTATATACAAAATTGAATGAAGACTTCTTTAGCCCTTTCCCCAAACGACAAAATTTTAGGATTGTGCAATTTGAAATATGCCACAGACAACAAAATAGGTGTCAGTTAAAGTAGAATTTGTGAATATTATAGCATGGAAAACATTCAGGCAAAAGGAGAGAATGCTGATTATCAACATTTACTTCTTTTGCTTCAATGTTTTTCCAGGTCAATTCTAATAGGGCCGTCAAAACTAGGTTTTCGTCGGTGGTCGTCCATTCGGCACACCTATTACGGAATCAGCCGAGTTGTGACATAGGCCTGGATAAAACACTTCCGTTTCCAAGACTTATTCTATTTGGCTTTGGTCGTTTGTCTTCCACACATCTTCTATCACGTGATTTGATATCTTCTGTCACGTGACACCCAGCTTCAAGAAGATCTAGATGGTGTCACTCCTCAACGAAACGGGCCTATTAAATATATAGTTAAAAGGGTCAATTTGGCAGCTTCTAACTCCTCTCAGAAGTCTTTGTGGCACATTTTACTTAATCTGCCTGACAGACCATTTCTTTGTCTTTAATTTACTACCAAGAAAGTGGTATCAATAGCACCATCAGCTAAAATCACGCACCCGTGAACACAGCCACCCTTGAAATTTGCCATCTATTTCGGGATCTGCATGTGACACACCCCCATGAAAGGTCAGGACCGCGCAAGAAACTAGTTCCCCAAAAATTCATTAAAACACATCCTAGCAGTACACTGATGGTCTGCCAGTATACAGAACCACATTTCATGCATCTGCCTATTCTATAGACACAGAATCAATGCAACAAAAGGAGCGAATCCATTTTTGACGGAACTATGTTTGTATACTACGACCCGGAAGCATTTCCCGTTGTGGAGTGTCTCCTATATAATGAAGGATTTTACAAAATTTTTACCAAATCTGTTTCAGGTCAGTGCTTTATGGTGTTTCCAAAGAGAAAACATAAAAAGAGTCTAAAATTTGTCTCTAAATAACAACCAAGCGGCATTTTAAAAAGGGCCCCCCCCCCCTAACTGCGAAACGATGTCTTTAATGCAATTCTGGGTTGAGACCCCCCTGGCTTACTTGAATTGGAATAAATCAGGAATTTATGGTCAGATTTCCAAAAAATAAAAAGATACTTACTCTGTTGTCCTTAAGCTTTCACAGTAAGATGCATTTCTTGAAAACATTGCATAAAACAATGCGGAAAAAGTGGCTATTTTAAGACAAATGTCCCTTTTCAGGCTGAAATCCTATTTTTATCATTTATATACATTTTAAACTGTAAAAACTAAACTCGAATTTTGTAAAAGTAATACTTTAGTGCAGATATATATTTGTACAATAAAATGAATAAAAACAAAGACTGTTTTGGGACAGGAAATGGCCACTACTGGCCAATTAAGCCTCTTAAATCGGATTATGACCAAAGTAAGTATTGGGGAGAGTTAAGGGTTTTTCGCCTTTTCCTACGATGTTTTGAATGTGGAAATACAGCAAATCGTTACTATGCAATTAGTAATACTATTTAAAACGAAACTCGTAACTCCTGTGACAAATTAGCAGAAACAGGGCACGTAAAAAGGGGCCAAAATGACAAAACTATCGATTTTCTACTAAAATTCGTTATTTTGTGGACCTAAAAATCTTAAAAACGACTGAAATATTTTACACAAGATTATTTGTGCTATTTCCCGTCTTCAGATATTCAAGTTAGCTGAAAACCGTGTCTTTGAGAAGGAAAAACAAAGGTTTTAAAGACAATACAAATGTGGAAAACACACGAAACAGAAATCAATAGTAAAATATGTCTTTATAGGATAAAGGGTTTTTGCAGTCTATTTTCATTTAAAAATGCTTTCAAAATATCTTTGAAATTCATAATTACTGCATACGTGTTTCTCCTACTTGAAAATGATTTTGTATAGGAAATAGAAGGAAATCACGAAAGGGGGGGGGGCATACAAAAATGGGGGGGGGCTAAATATTAAACACTAAAAAGTCATTTTCTGTTATTGAAATGGTTAAATATGTATGTAATCGATTTAAAATCCAGAATTTTGTAATAATTTGCTTTATCTATTTTGTGATAAGCAAAACAAAGGGCATTTTGTGCAAAAAATGTTGATTTCAAATCAAATTTAATGAAAAAATCTTGTCACGCACCTTTTTAAATTTAGGCGGGGTGTTTCTGGGATAAAGGGTTTTTCGACTTTCCGACGATATTTCTAAGCTAGTTTCGCTATGAACTAGTACTAAAAGGAATTACGTGTCCAAAAATACGCAGAAATTGACAACACAAGCAATCGAGTCCATTTGATGTGGTTTCTAACATTGTCTTTGTTCTTTTTAACATTTTTTATTTTTTTTAAATTCAAGTTAAAATATGACATAAATTTCGAAAATATGGTCTATTTTTCACAAATTCTTTACTTTCAGATCAATTGAAGCAACTTCAAACACAAAAATGTGGCCAAAGTTGAAATTTCGTAATTTTCACTTCTGGCTCATATAGGTGTCACTCCTCAACGAAACGGGCCTATTAAATATATAGTTAAAAGGGTCAATTTGGCAGCTTCTAACTCCTCTCAGAAGTCTTTGTGGCACATTTTACTTAGTCTGCCTGACAGACCATTTCTTTGTCTTTAATTTACTACCAAGAAAGTGGTATCAATAGCACCATCAGCTAAAATCACGCACCCGTGAACACAGCCACCCTTGAAATTTGCCATCTATTTCGGGATCTGCATGTGACACACCCCCATGAAAGGTCAGGACCGCGCAAGAAACTAGTTCCCCAAAAATTCATTAAAACACATCCTAGCAGTACACTGATGGTCTGCCAGTATACAGAACCACATTTCATGCATCTGCCTATTCTATAGACACAGAATCAATGCAACAAAAGGAGCGAATCCATTTTTGACGGAACTATGTTTGTATACTACGACCCGGAAGCATTTCCCGTTGTGGAGTGTCTCCTATATAATGAAGGATTTTACAAAATTTTTACCAAATCTGTTTCAGGTCAGTGCTTTATGGTGTTTCCAAAGAGAAAACATAAAAAGAGTCTAAAATTTGTCTCTAAATAACAACCAAGCGGCATTTTAAAAAGGGCCCCCCCCTAACTGCGAAACGATGTCTTTAATGCAATTCTGGGTTGAGACCCCCCTGGCTTACTTGAATTGGAATAAATCAGGAATTTATGGTCAGATTTCCAAAAAATAAAAAGATACTTACTCTGTTGTCCTTAAGCTTTCACAGTAAGATGCATTTCTTGAAAACATTGCATAAAACAATGCGGAAAAAGTGGCTATTTTAAGACAAATGTCCCTTTTCAGGCTGAAATCCTATTTTTATCATTTATATACATTTTAAACTGTAAAAACTAAACTCGAATTTTGTAAAAGTAATACTTTAGTGCAGATATATATTTGTACAATAAAATGAATAAAAACAAAGACTGTTTTGGGACAGGAAATGGCCACTACTGGCCAATTAAGCCTCTTAAATCGGATTATGACCAAAGTAAGTATTGGGGAGAGTTAAGGGTTTTTCGCCTTTTCCTACGATGTTTTGAATGTGGAAATACAGCAAATCGTTACTATGCAATTAGTAATACTATTTAAAACGAAACTCGTAACTCCTGTGACAAATTAGCAGAAACAGGGCACGTAAAAAGGGGCCAAAATGACAAAACTATCGATTTTCTACTAAAATTCGTTATTTTGTGGACCTAAAAATCTTAAAAACGACTGAAATATTTTACACAAGATTATTTGTGCTATTTCCCGTCTTCAGATATTCAAGTTAGCTGAAAACCGTGTCTTTGAGAAGGAAAAACAAAGGTTTTAAAGACAATACAAATGTGGAAAACACACGAAACAGAAATCAATAGTAAAATATGTCTTTATAGGATAAAGGGTTTTTGCAGTCTATTTTCATTTAAAAATGCTTTCAAAATATCTTTGAAATTCATAATTACTGCATACGTGTTTCTCCTACTTGAAAATGATTTTGTATAGGAAATAGAAGGAAATCACGAAAGGGGGGGGGGGCATACAAAAATGGGGGGGGGGGGGCTAAATATTAAACACTAAAAAGTCATTTTCTGTTATTGAAATGGTTAAATATGTATGTAATCGATTTAAAATCCAGAATTTTGTAATAATTTGCTTTATCTATTTTGTGATAAGCAAAACAAAGGGCATTTTGTGCAAAAAATGTTGATTTCAAATCAAATTTAATGAAAAAATCTTGTCACGCACCTTTTTAAATTTAGGCGGGGTGTTTCTGGGATAAAGGGTTTTTCGACTTTCCGACGATATTTCTAAGCTAGTTTCGCTATGAACTAGTACTAAAAGGAATTACGTGTCCAAAAATACGCAGAAATTGACAACACAAGCAATCGAGTCCATTTGATGTGGTTTCTAACATTGTCTTTGTTCTTTTTAACATTTTTTATTTTTTTTAAATTCAAGTTAAAATATGACATAAATTTCGAAAATATGGTCTATTTTTCACAAATTCTTTACTTTCAGATCAATTGAAGCAACTTCAAACACAAAAATGTGGCCAAAGTTGAAATTTCGTAATTTTCACTTCTGGCTCATATAGGTGTCACTCCTCAACGAAACGGGCCTATTAAATATATAGTTAAAAGGGTCAATTTGGCAGCTTCTAACTCCTCTCAGAAGTCTTTGTGGCACATTTTACTTAGTCTGCCTGACAGACCATTTCTTTGTCTTTAATTTACTACCAAGAAAGTGGTATCAATAGCACCATCAGCTAAAATCACGCACCCGTGAACACAGCCACCCTTGAAATTTGCCATCTATTTCGGGATCTGCATGTGACACACCCCCATGAAAGGTCAGGACCGCGCAAGAAACTACGAGGTATGTCCATAAAATACGTAGACAACCAAAGTTTTCCACCAAATAGTAGTTTTATCGATCCCAAAGCACTACCAATTTAAAGGTCCATTTATTCTAAAATACTTCTGCTACATTTTATATTGTTTTCGAAAGTACGTACAAGCAAAACCGTCACCATAGCAACAGCATAACGCTACCACGGGGCACTTCAGATATTTGAAAATAAAAAGACATAAAACTAGTCTTTTGTTGCAAGTTTTTTTTTAAAAAAATACGCGGGAAATACACTCACTTTAGCAGTGACGTCATTTGACGTTTTACCGGAAGTCTTGAACGTCAACAACTTGCCAGGAGACGTTATAAGCAATAAACAACCGGCTGCTATGACGGAAGAAAAACGGGCCAATATTGAATTCTGTGTCGGTGCGAACATGACACCAACGGAAACATTCAAGTTTATGCAGCGAGGAAAGGCTGATGTGTCCAGAGCGCTAGTGTTCAAATGGCATAGACGGTTTACGGATGGACTGTAAGATATTTGTGACCAGACTAGACTGGAAAGACTTCTCGGGATTCGAACGCGTCGATCACGCACCTTACATCCCAGACTGTGCGCCTATGGACTTTGCAGTTTTTCCGCGATTAAAGGCGGGTCTGAGAGACAAACGTTTTGACGACTTAGACGAACGAAAGTACTTTGTTCGCTCCTCTGTAGGGTCATACAAGAAAGAGTGGTCCCGCGAAACGTATACCAAATGGGTGGATAGACATAGGAAGTGCGTGAACGCGGGTGGAGAGTACTTTGAAAAGTTGTAACGTCGACGTCGTAAACGACGTCAAAGTGCCCCGTGTATGGTTTTTTACTTGTTTGTTACATGTGTATTTTTGTAGCTGTTGCACGTATTTTCATAAAATTTGGTACACATATTCGTATTAAAATTCTGCACACGCTGGTGTAAATTTTAAATAGATCATGCAATTATTTCTTATTATTCTGGACCTGTCTACGTATTTTATGGACACACCTCGTAGTTCCCCAAAAATTCATTAAAACACATCCTAGCAGTACACTGATGGTCTGCCAGTATACAGAACCACATTTCATGCATCTGCCTATTCTATAGACACAGAATCAATGCAACAAAAGGAGCGAATCCATTTTTGACGGAACTATGTTTGTATACTACGACCCGGAAGCATTTCCCGTTGTGGAGTGTCTCCTATATAATGAAGGATTTTACAAAATTTTTACCAAATCTGTTTCAGGTCAGTGCTTTATGGTGTTTCCAAAGAGAAAACATAAAAAGAGTCTAAAATTTGTCTCTAAATAACAACCAAGCGGCATTTTAAAAAGGCCCCCCCCCTAACTGCGAAACGATGTCTTTAATGCAATTCTGGGTTGAGACCCCCCTGGCTTACTTGAATTGGAATAAATCAGGAATTTATGGTCAGATTTCCAAAAAATAAAAAGATACTTACTCTGTTGTCCTTAAGCTTTCACAGTAAGATGCATTTCTTGAAAACATTGCATAAAACAATGCGGAAAAAGTGGCTATTTTAAGACAAATGTCCCTTTTCAGGCTGAAATCCTATTTTTATCATTTATATACATTTTAAACTGTAAAAACTAAACTCGAATTTTGTAAAAGTAATACTTTAGTGCAGATATATATTTGTACAATAAAATGAATAAAAACAAAGACTGTTTTGGGACAGGAAATGGCCACTACTGGCCAATTAAGCCTCTTAAATCGGATTATGACCAAAGTAAGTATTGGGGAGAGTTAAGGGTTTTTCGCCTTTTCCTACGATGTTTTGAATGTGGAAATACAGCAAATCGTTACTATGCAATTAGTAATACTATTTAAAACGAAACTCGTAACTCCTGTGACAAATTAGCAGAAACAGGGCACGTAAAAAGGGGCCAAAATGACAAAACTATCGATTTTCTACTAAAATTCGTTATTTTGTGGACCTAAAAATCTTAAAAACGACTGAAATATTTTACACAAGATTATTTGTGCTATTTCCCGTCTTCAGATATTCAAGTTAGCTGAAAACCGTGTCTTTGAGAAGGAAAAACAAAGGTTTTAAAGACAATACAAATGTGGAAAACACACGAAACAGAAATCAATAGTAAAATATGTCTTTATAGGATAAAGGGTTTTTGCAGTCTATTTTCATTTAAAAATGCTTTCAAAATATCTTTGAAATTCATAATTACTGCATACGTGTTTCTCCTACTTGAAAATGATTTTGTATAGGAAATAGAAGGAAATCACGAAAGGGGGGGGAGCATACAAAAATGGGGGGGGGGGCTAAATATTAAACACTAAAAAGTCATTTTCTGTTATTGAAATGGTTAAATATGTATGTAATCGATTTAAAATCCAGAATTTTGTAATAATTTGCTTTATCTATTTTGTGATAAGCAAAACAAAGGGCATTTTGTGCAAAAAATGTTGATTTCAAATCAAATTTAATGAAAAAATCTTGTCACGCACCTTTTTAAATTTAGGCGGGGTGTTTCTGGGATAAAGGGTTTTTCGACTTTCCGACGATATTTCTAAGCTAGTTTCGCTATGAACTAGTACTAAAAGGAATTACGTGTCCAAAAATACGCAGAAATTGACAACACAAGCAATCGAGTCCATTTGATGTGGTTTCTAACATTGTCTTTGTTCTTTTTAACATTTTTTATTTTTTTTAAATTCAAGTTAAAATATGACATAAATTTCGAAAATATGGTCTATTTTTCACAAATTCTTTACTTTCAGATCAATTGAAGCAACTTCAAACACAAAAATGTGGCCAAAGTTGAAATTTCGTAATTTTCACTTCTGGCTCATATAGGTGTCACTCCTCAACGAAACGGGCCTATTAAATATATAGTTAAAAGGGTCAATTTGGCAGCTTCTAACTCCTCTCAGAAGTCTTTGTGGCACATTTTACTTAGTCTGCCTGACAGACCATTTCTTTGTCTTTAATTTACTACCAAGAAAGTGGTATCAATAGCACCATCAGCTAAAATCACGCACCCGTGAACACAGCCACCCTTGAAATTTGCCATCTATTTCGGGATCTGCATGTGACACACCCCCATGAAAGGTCAGGACCGCGCAAGAAACTAGTTCCCCAAAAATTCATTAAAACACATCCTAGCAGTACACTGATGGTCTGCCAGTATACAGAACCACATTTCATGCATCTGCCTATTCTATAGACACAGAATCAATGCAACAAAAGGAGCGAATCCATTTTTGACGGAACTATGTTTGTATACTACGACCCGGAAGCATTTCCCGTTGTGGAGTGTCTCCTATATAATGAAGGATTTTACAAAATTTTTACCAAATCTGTTTCAGGTCAGTGCTTTATGGTGTTTCCAAAGAGAAAACATAAAAAGAGTCTAAAATTTGTCTCTAAATAACAACCAAGCGGCATTTTAAAAAGCCCCCCCCCCCCTAACTGCGAAACGATGTCTTTAATGCAATTCTGGGTTGAGACCCCCCTGGCTTACTTGAATTGGAATAAATCAGGAATTTATGGTCAGATTTCCAAAAAATAAAAAGATACTTACTCTGTTGTCCTTAAGCTTTCACAGTAAGATGCATTTCTTGAAAACATTGCATAAAACAATGCGGAAAAAGTGGCTATTTTAAGACAAATGTCCCTTTTCAGGCTGAAATCCTATTTTTATCATTTATATACATTTTAAACTGTAAAAACTAAACTCGAATTTTGTAAAAGTAATACTTTAGTGCAGATATATATTTGTACAATAAAATGAATAAAAACAAAGACTGTTTTGGGACAGGAAATGGCCACTACTGGCCAATTAAGCCTCTTAAATCGGATTATGACCAAAGTAAGTATTGGGGAGAGTTAAGGGTTTTTCGCCTTTTCCTACGATGTTTTGAATGTGGAAATACAGCAAATCGTTACTATGCAATTAGTAATACTATTTAAAACGAAACTCGTAACTCCTGTGACAAATTAGCAGAAACAGGGCACGTAAAAAGGGGCCAAAATGACAAAACTATCGATTTTCTACTAAAATTCGTTATTTTGTGGACCTAAAAATCTTAAAAACGACTGAAATATTTTACACAAGATTATTTGTGCTATTTCCCGTCTTCAGATATTCAAGTTAGCTGAAAACCGTGTCTTTGAGAAGGAAAAACAAAGGTTTTAAAGACAATACAAATGTGGAAAACACACGAAACAGAAATCAATAGTAAAATATGTCTTTATAGGATAAAGGGTTTTTGCAGTCTATTTTCATTTAAAAATGCTTTCAAAATATCTTTGAAATTCATAATTACTGCATACGTGTTTCTCCTACTTGAAAATGATTTTGTATAGGAAATAGAAGGAAATCACGAAAGGGGGGGGGAGCATACAAAAATGGGGGGGGGGGGGGCTAAATATTAAACACTAAAAAGTCATTTTCTGTTATTGAAATGGTTAAATATGTATGTAATCGATTTAAAATCGAGAATTTTGTAATAATTTGCTTTATCTATTTTGTGATAAGCAAAACAAAGGGCATTTTGTGCAAAAAATGTTGATTTCAAATCAAATTTAATGAAAAAATCTTGTCACGCACCTTTTTAAATTTAGGCGGGGTGTTTCTGGGATAAAGGGTTTTTCGACTTTCCGACGATATTTCTAAGCTAGTTTCGCTATGAACTAGTACTAAAAGGAATTACGTGTCCAAAAATACGCAGAAATTGACAACACAAGCAATCGAGTCCATTTGATGTGGTTTCTAACATTGTCTTTGTTCTTTTTAACATTTTTTATTTTTTTTAAATTCAAGTTAAAATATGACATAAATTTCGAAAATATGGTCTATTTTTCACAAATTCTTTACTTTCAGATCAATTGAAGCAACTTCAAACACAAAAATGTGGCCAAAGTTGAAATTTCGTAATTTTCACTTCTGGCTCATATAGGTGTCACTCCTCAACGAAACGGGCCTATTAAATATATAGTTAAAAGGGTCAATTTGGCAGCTTCTAACTCCTCTCAGAAGTCTTTGTGGCACATTTTACTTAGTCTGCCTGACAGACCATTTCTTTGTCTTTAATTTACTACCAAGAAAGTGGTATCAATAGCACCATCAGCTAAAATCACGCACCCGTGAACACAGCCACCCTTGAAATTTGCCATCTATTTCGGGATCTGCATGTGACACACCCCCATGAAAGGTCAGGACCGCGCAAGAAACTAGTTCCCCAAAAATTCATTAAAACACATCCTAGCAGTACACTGATGGTCTGCCAGTATACAGAACCACATTTCATGCATCTGCCTATTCTATAGACACAGAATCAATGCAACAAAAGGAGCGAATCCATTTTTGACGGAACTATGTTTGTATACTACGACCCGGAAGCATTTCCCGTTGTGGAGTGTCTCCTATATAATGAAGGATTTTACAAAATTTTTACCAAATCTGTTTCAGGTCAGTGCTTTATGGTGTTTCCAAAGAGAAAACATAAAAAGAGTCTAAAATTTGTCTCTAAATAACAACCAAGCGGCATTTTAAAAAGGCCCCCCCCCCCCTAACTGCGAAACGATGTCTTTAATGCAATTCTGGGTTGAGACCCCCCTGGCTTACTTGAATTGGAATAAATCAGGAATTTATGGTCAGATTTCCAAAAAATAAAAAGATACTTACTCTGTTGTCCTTAAGCTTTCACAGTAAGATGCATTTCTTGAAAACATTGCATAAAACAATGCGGAAAAAGTGGCTATTTTAAGACAAATGTCCCTTTTCAGGCTGAAATCCTATTTTTATCATTTATATACATTTTAAACTGTAAAAACTAAACTCGAATTTTGTAAAAGTAATACTTTAGTGCAGATATATATTTGTACAATAAAATGAATAAAAACAAAGACTGTTTTGGGACAGGAAATGGCCACTACTGGCCAATTAAGCCTCTTAAATCGGATTATGACCAAAGTAAGTATTGGGGAGAGTTAAGGGTTTTTCGCCTTTTCCTACGATGTTTTGAATGTGGAAATACAGCAAATCGTTACTATGCAATTAGTAATACTATTTAAAACGAAACTCGTAACTCCTGTGACAAATTAGCAGAAACAGGGCACGTAAAAAGGGGCCAAAATGACAAAACTATCGATTTTCTACTAAAATTCGTTATTTTGTGGACCTAAAAATCTTAAAAACGACTGAAATATTTTACACAAGATTATTTGTGCTATTTCCCGTCTTCAGATATTCAAGTTAGCTGAAAACCGTGTCTTTGAGAAGGAAAAACAAAGGTTTTAAAGACAATACAAATGTGGAAAACACACGAAACAGAAATCAATAGTAAAATATGTCTTTATAGGATAAAGGGTTTTTGCAGTCTATTTTCATTTAAAAATGCTTTCAAAATATCTTTGAAATTCATAATTACTGCATACGTGTTTCTCCTACTTGAAAATGATTTTGTATAGGAAATAGAAGGAAATCACGAAAGGGGGGGGGGGCATACAAAAATGGGGGGGGGGCTAAATATTAAACACTAAAAAGTCATTTTCTGTTATTGAAATGGTTAAATATGTATGTAATCGATTTAAAATCCAGAATTTTGTAATAATTTGCTTTATCTATTTTGTGATAAGCAAAACAAAGGGCATTTTGTGCAAAAAATGTTGATTTCAAATCAAATTTAATGAAAAAATCTTGTCACGCACCTTTTTAAATTTAGGCGGGGTGTTTCTGGGATAAAGGGTTTTTCGACTTTCCGACGATATTTCTAAGCTAGTTTTGCTATGAACTAGTACTAAAAGGAATTACGTGTCCAAAAATACGCAGAAATTGACAACACAAGCAATCGAGTCCATTTGATGTGGTTTCTAACATTGTCTTTGTTCTTTTTAACATTTTTTATTTTTTTTAAATTCAAGTTAAAATATGACATAAATTTCGAAAATATGGTCTATTTTTCACAAATTCTTTACTTTCAGATCAATTGAAGCAACTTCAAACACAAAAATGTGGCCAAAGTTGAAATTTCGTAATTTTCACTTCTGGCTCATATAGGTGTCACTCCTCAACGAAACGGGCCTATTAAATATATAGTTAAAAGGGTCAATTTGGCAGCTTCTAACTCCTCTCAGAAGTCTTTGTGGCACATTTTACTTAGTCTGCCTGACAGACCATTTCTTTGTCTTTAATTTACTACCAAGAAAGTGGTATCAATAGCACCATCAGCTAAAATCACGCACCCGTGAACACAGCCACCCTTGAAATTTGCCATCTATTTCGGGATCTGCATGTGACACACCCCCATGAAAGGTCAGGACCGCGCAAGAAACTAGTTCCCCAAAAATTCATTAAAACACATCCTAGCAGTACACTGATGGTCTGCCAGTATACAGAACCACATTTCATGCATCTGCCTATTCTATAGACACAGAATCAATGCAACAAAAGGAGCGAATCCATTTTTGACGGAACTATGTTTGTATACTACGACCCGGAAGCATTTCCCGTTGTGGAGTGTCTCCTATATAATGAAGGATTTTACAAAATTTTTACCAAATCTGTTTCAGGTCAGTGCTTTATGGTGTTTCCAAAGAGAAAACATAAAAAGAGTCTAAAATTTGTCTCTAAATAACAACCAAGCGGCATTTTAAAAAGCCCCCCCCCCCCTAACTGCGAAACGATGTCTTTAATGCAATTCTGGGTTGAGACCCCCCTGGCTTACTTGAATTGGAATAAATCAGGAATTTATGGTCAGATTTCCAAAAAATAAAAAGATACTTACTCTGTTGTCCTTAAGCTTTCACAGTAAGATGCATTTCTTGAAAA
This sequence comes from Fragum sueziense, assembly GCA_963680895.1. Lineage (NCBI taxonomy): Eukaryota > Metazoa > Mollusca > Bivalvia > Cardiida > Cardiidae > Fragum > Fragum sueziense. Next base: position 42,804,693 of record OY804597.1, read on the forward strand.
CATTGCATAAAACAATGCGGAAAAAGTGGCTATTTTAAGACAAATGTCCCTTTTCAGGCTGAAATCCTATTTTTATCATTTATATACATTTTAAACTGTAAAAACTAAACTCGAATTTTGTAAAAGTAATACTTTAGTGCAGATATATATTTGTACAATAAAATGAATAAAAACAAAGACTGTTTTGGGACAGGAAATGGCCACTACTGGCCAATTAAGCCTCTTAAATCGGATTATGACCAAAGTATGTATTGGGGAGAGTTAAGGGTTTTTCGCCTTTTCCTACGATGTTTTGAATGTGGAAATACAGCAAATCGTTACTATGCAATTAGTAATACTATTTAAAACGAAACTCGTAACTCCTGTGACAAATTAGCAGAAACAGGGCACGTAAAAAGGGGCCAAAATGACAAAACTATCGATTTTCTACTAAAATTCGTTATTTTGTGGACCTAAAAATCTTAAAAACGACTGAAATATTTTACACAAGATTATTTGTGCTATTTCCCGTCTTCAGATATTCAAGTTAGCTGAAAACCGTGTCTTTGAGAAGGAAAAACAAAGGTTTTAAAGACAATACAAATGTGGAAAACACACGAAACAGAAATCAATAGTAAAATATGTCTTTATAGGATAAAGGGTTTTTGCAGTCTATTTTCATTTAAAAATGCTTTCAAAATATCTTTGTAATTCATAATTACTGCATACGTGTTTCTCCTACTTGAAAATGATTTTGTATAGGAAATAGAAGGAAATCACGAAAGGGGGGGGGGGCATACAAAAATGGGGGGGGGGGCTAAATATTAAACACTAAAAAGTCATTTTCTGTTATTGAAATGGTTAAATATGTATGTAATCGATTTAAAATCGAGAATTTTGTAATAATTTGCTTTATCTATTTTGTGATAAGCAAAACAAAGGGCATTTTGTGCAAAAAATGTTGATTTCAAATCAAATTTAATGAAAAAATCTTGTCACGCACCTTTTTAAATTTAGGCGGGGTGTTTCTGGGATAAAGGGTTTTTCGACTTTCCGACGATATTTCTAAGCTAGTTTCGCTATGAACTAGTACTAAAAGGAATTACGTGTCCAAAAATACGCAGAAATTGACAACACAAGCAATCGAGTCCATTTGATGTGGTTTCTAACATTGTCTTTGTTCTTTTTAACATTTTTTATTTTTTTTAAATTCAAGTTAAAATATGACATAAATTTCGAAAATATGGTCTATTTTTCACAAATTCTTTACTTTCAGATCAATTGAAGCAACTTCAAACACAAAAATGTGGCCAAAGTTGAAATTTCGTAATTTTCACTTCTGGCTCATATAGGTGTCACTCCTCAACGAAACGGGCCTATTAAATATATAGTTAAAAGGGTCAATTTGGCAGCTTCTAACTCCTCTCAGAAGTCTTTGTGGCACATTTTACTTAGTCTGCCTGACAGACCATTTCTTTGTCTTTAATTTACTACCAAGAAAGTGGTATCAATAGCACCATCAGCTAAAATCACGCACCCGTGAACACAGCCACCCTTGAAATTTGCCATCTATTTCGGGATCTGCATGTGACACACCCCCATGAAAGGTCAGGACCGCGCAAGAAACTAGTTCCCCAAAAATTCATTAAAACACATCCTAGCAGTACACTGATGGTCTGCCAGTATACAGAACCACATTTCATGCATCTGCCTATTCTATAGACACAGAATCAATGCAACAAAAGGAGCGAATCCATTTTTGACGGAACTATGTTTGTATACTACGACCCGGAAGCATTTCCCGTTGTGGAGTGTCTCCTATATAATGAAGGATTTTACAAAATTTTTACCAAATCTGTTTCAGGTCAGTGCTTTATGGTGTTTCCAAAGAGAAAACATAAAAAGAGTCTAAAATTTGTCTCTAAATAACAACCAAGCGGCATTTTAAAAAGCCCCCCCCCCCCCTAACTGCGAAACGATGTCTTTAATGCAATTCTGGGTTGAGACCCCCCTGGCTTACTTGAATTGGAATAAATCAGGAATTTATGGTCAGATTTCCAAAAAATAAAAAGATACTTACTCTGTTGTCCTTAAGCTTTCACAGTAAGATGCATTTCTTGAAAACATTGCATAAAACAATGCGGAAAAAGTGGCTATTTTAAGACAAATGTCCCTTTTCAGGCTGAAATCCTATTTTTATCATTTATATACATTTTAAACTGTAAAAACTAAACTCGAATTTTGTAAAAGTAATACTTTAGTGCAGATATATATTTGTACAATAAAATGAATAAAAACAAAGACTGTTTTGGGACAGGAAATGGCCACTACTGGCCAATTAAGCCTCTTAAATCGGATTATGACCAAAGTAAGTATTGGGGAGAGTTAAGGGTTTTTCGCCTTTTCCTACGATGTTTTGAATGTGGAAATACAGCAAATCGTTACTATGCAATTAGTAATACTATTTAAAACGAAACTCGTAACTCCTGTGACAAATTAGCAGAAACAGGGCACGTAAAAAGGGGCCAAAATGACAAAACTATCGATTTTCTACTAAAATTCGTTATTTTGTGGACCTAAAAATCTTAAAAACGACTGAAATATTTTACACAAGATTATTTGTGCTATTTCCCGTCTTCAGATATTCAAGTTAGCTGAAAACCGTGTCTTTGAGAAGGAAAAACAAAGGTTTTAAAGACAATACAAATGTGGAAAACACACGAAACAGAAATCAATAGTAAAATATGTCTTTATAGGATAAAGGGTTTTTGCAGTCTATTTTCATTTAAAAATGCTTTCAAAATATCTTTGAAATTCATAATTACTGCATACGTGTTTCTCCTACTTGAAAATGATTTTGTATAGGAAATAGAAGGAAATCACGAAAGGGGGGGGCATACAAAAATGGGGGGGGGGCTAAATATTAAACACTAAAAAGTCATTTTCTGTTATTGAAATGGTTAAATATGTATGTAATCGATTTAAAATCCAGAATTTTGTAATAATTTGCTTTATCTATTTTGTGATAAGCAAAACAAAGGGCATTTTGTGCAAAAAATGTTGATTTCAAATCAAATTTAATGAAAAAATCTTGTCACGCACCTTTTTAAATTTAGGCGGGGTGTTTCTGGGATAAAGGGTTTTTCGACTTTCCGACGATATTTCTAAGCTAGTTTTGCTATGAACTAGTACTAAAAGGAATTACGTGTCCAAAAATACGCAGAAATTGACAACACAAGCAATCGAGTCCATTTGATGTGGTTTCTAACATTGTCTTTGTTCTTTTTAACATTTTTTATTTTTTTTAAATTCAAGTTAAAATATGACATAAATTTCGAAAATATGGTCTATTTTTCACAAATTCTTTACTTTCAGATCAATTGAAGCAACTTCAAACACAAAAATGTGGCCAAAGTTGAAATTTCGTAATTTTCACTTCTGGCTCATATAGGTGTCACTCCTCAACGAAACGGGCCTATTAAATATATAGTTAAAAGGGTCAATTTGGCAGCTTCTAACTCCTCTCAGAAGTCTTTGTGGCACATTTTACTTAGTCTGCCTGACAGACCATTTCTTTGTCTTTAATTTACTACCAAGAAAGTGGTATCAATAGCACCATCAGCTAAAATCACGCACCCGTGAACACAGCCACCCTTGAAATTTGCCATCTATTTCGGGATCTGCATGTGACACACCCCCATGAAAGGTCAGGACCGCGCAAGAAACTAGTTCCCCAAAAATTCATTAAAACACATCCTAGCAGTACACTGATGGTCTGCCAGTATACAGAACCACATTTCATGCATCTGCCTATTCTATAGACACAGAATCAATGCAACAAAAGGAGCGAATCCATTTTTGACGGAACTATGTTTGTATACTACGACCCGGAAGCATTTCCCGTTGTGGAGTGTCTCCTATATAATGAAGGATTTTACAAAATTTTTACCAAATCTGTTTCAGGTCAGTGCTTTATGGTGTTTCCAAAGAGAAAACATAAAAAGAGTCTAAAATTTGTCTCTAAATAACAACCAAGCGGCATTTTAAAAAGCCCCCCCCCCCTAACTGCGAAACGATGTCTTTAATGCAATTCTGGGTTGAGACCCCCCTGGCTTACTTGAATTGGAATAAATCAGGAATTTATGGTCAGATTTCCAAAAAATAAAAAGATACTTACTCTGTTGTCCTTAAGCTTTCACAGTAAGATGCATTTCTTGAAAACATTGCATAAAACAATGCGGAAAAAGTGGCTATTTTAAGACAAATGTCCCTTTTCAGGCTGAAATCCTATTTTTATCATTTATATACATTTTAAACTGTAAAAACTAAACTCGAATTTTGTAAAAGTAATACTTTAGTGCAGATATATATTTGTACAATAAAATGAATAAAAACAAAGACTGTTTTGGGACAGGAAATGGCCACTACTGGCCAATTAAGCCTCTTAAATCGGATTATGACCAAAGTATGTATTGGGGAGAGTTAAGGGTTTTTCGCCTTTTCCTACGATGTTTTGAATGTGGAAATACAGCAAATCGTTACTATGCAATTAGTAATACTATTTAAAACGAAACTCGTAACTCCTGTGACAAATTAGCAGAAACAGGGCACGTAAAAAGGGGCCAAAATGACAAAACTATCGATTTTCTACTAAAATTCGTTATTTTGTGGACCTAAAAATCTTAAAAACGACTGAAATATTTTACACAAGATTATTTGTGCTATTTCCCGTCTTCAGATATTCAAGTTAGCTGAAAACCGTGTCTTTGAGAAGGAAAAACAAAGGTTTTAAAGACAATACAAATGTGGAAAACACACGAAACAGAAATCAATAGTAAAATATGTCTTTATAGGATAAAGGGTTTTTGCAGTCTATTTTCATTTAAAAATGCTTTCAAAATATCTTTGTAATTCATAATTACTGCATACGTGTTTCTCCTACTTGAAAATGATTTTGTATAGGAAATAGAAGGAAATCACGAAAGGGGGGGGGGGCATACAAAAATGGGGGGGGGGCTAAATATTAAACACTAAAAAGTCATTTTCTGTTATTGAAATGGTTAAATATGTATGTAATCGATTTAAAATCCAGAATTTTGTAATAATTTGCTTTATCTATTTTGTGATAAGCAAAACAAAGGGCATTTTGTGCAAAAAATGTTGATTTCAAATCAAATTTAATGAAAAAATCTTGTCACGCACCTTTTTAAATTTAGGCGGGGTGTTTCTGGGATAAAGGGTTTTTCGACTTTCCGACGATATTTCTAAGCTAGTTTCGCTATGAACTAGTACTAAAAGGAATTACGTGTCCAAAAATACGCAGAAATTGACAACACAAGCAATCGAGTCCATTTGATGTGGTTTCTAACATTGTCTTTGTTCTTTTTAACATTTTTTATTTTTTTTAAATTCAAGTTAAAATATGACATAAATTTCGAAAATATGGTCTATTTTTCACAAATTCTTTACTTTCAGATCAATTGAAGCAACTTCAAACACAAAAATGTGGCCAAAGTTGAAATTTCGTAATTTTCACTTCTGGCTCATATAGGTGTCACTCCTCAACGAAACGGGCCTATTAAATATATAGTTAAAAGGGTCAATTTGGCAGCTTCTAACTCCTCTCAGAAGTCTTTGTGGCACATTTTACTTAGTCTGCCTGACAGACCATTTCTTTGTCTTTAATTTACTACCAAGAAAGTGGTATCAATAGCACCATCAGCTAAAATCACGCACCCGTGAACACAGCCACCCTTGAAATTTGCCATCTATTTCGGGATCTGCATGTGACACACCCCCATGAAAGGTCAGGACCGCGCAAGAAACTAGTTCCCCAAAAATTCATTAAAACACATCCTAGCAGTACACTGATGGTCTGCCAGTATACAGAACCACATTTCATGCATCTGCCTATTCTATAGACACAGAATCAATGCAACAAAAGGAGCGAATCCATTTTTGACGGAACTATGTTTGTATACTACGACCCGGAAGCATTTCCCGTTGTGGAGTGTCTCCTATATAATGAAGGATTTTACAAAATTTTTACCAAATCTGTTTCAGGTCAGTGCTTTATGGTGTTTCCAAAGAGAAAACATAAAAAGAGTCTAAAATTTGTCTCTAAATAACAACCAAGCGGCATTTTAAAAAGCCCCCCCCCCCCCCCCTAACTGCGAAACGATGTCTTTAATGCAATTCTGGGTTGAGACCCCCCTGGCTTACTTGAATTGGAATAAATCAGGAATTTATGGTCAGATTTCCAAAAAATAAAAAGATACTTACTCTGTTGTCCTTAAGCTTTCACAGTAAGATGCATTTCTTGAAAACATTGCATAAAACAATGCGGAAAAAGTGGCTATTTTAAGACAAATGTCCCTTTTCAGGCTGAAATCCTATTTTTATCATTTATATACATTTTAAACTGTAAAAACTAAACTCGAATTTTGTAAAAGTAATACTTTAGTGCAGATATATATTTGTACAATAAAATGAATAAAAACAAAGACTGTTTTGGGACAGGAAATGGCCACTACTGGCCAATTAAGCCTCTTAAATCGGATTATGACCAAAGTATGTATTGGGGAGAGTTAAGGGTTTTTCGCCTTTTCCTACGATGTTTTGAATGTGGAAATACAGCAAATCGTTACTATGCAATTAGTAATACTATTTAAAACGAAACTCGTAACTCCTGTGACAAATTAGCAGAAACAGGGCACGTAAAAAGGGGCCAAAATGACAAAACTATCGATTTTCTACTAAAATTCGTTATTTTGTGGACCTAAAAATCTTAAAAACGACTGAAATATTTTACACAAGATTATTTGTGCTATTTCCCGTCTTCAGATATTCAAGTTAGCTGAAAACCGTGTCTTTGAGAAGGAAAAACAAAGGTTTTAAAGACAATACAAATGTGGAAAACACACGAAACAGAAATCAATAGTAAAATATGTCTTTATAGGATAAAGGGTTTTTGCAGTCTATTTTCATTTAAAAATGCTTTCAAAATATCTTTGTAATTCATAATTACTGCATACGTGTTTCTCCTACTTGAAAATGATTTTGTATAGGAAATAGAAGGAAATCACGAAAGGGGGGGGGGGGGCATACAAAAATGGGGGGGGGGGGGCTAAATATTAAACACTAAAAAGTCATTTTCTGTTATTGAAATGGTTAAATATGTATGTAATCGATTTAAAATCCAGAATTTTGTAATAATTTGCTTTATCTATTTTGTGATAAGCAAAACAAAGGGCATTTTGTGCAAAAAATGTTGATTTCAAATCAAATTTAATGAAAAAATCTTGTCACGCACCTTTTTAAATTTAGGCGGGGTGTTTCTGGGATAAAGGGTTTTTCGACTTTCCGACGATATTTCTAAGCTAGTTTCGCTATGAACTAGTACTAAAAGGAATTACGTGTCCAAAAATACGCAGAAATTGACAACACAAGCAATCGAGTCCATTTGATGTGGTTTCTAACATTGTCTTTGTTCTTTTTAACATTTTTTATTTTTTTTAAATTCAAGTTAAAATATGACATAAATTTCGAAAATATGGTCTATTTTTCACAAATTCTTTACTTTCAGATCAATTGAAGCAACTTCAAACACAAAAATGTGGCCAAAGTTGAAATTTCGTAATTTTCACTTCTGGCTCATATAGGTGTCACTCCTCAACGAAACGGGCCTATTAAATATATAGTTAAAAGGGTCAATTTGGCAGCTTCTAACTCCTCTCAGAAGTCTTTGTGGCACATTTTACTTAGTCTGCCTGACAGACCATTTCTTTGTCTTTAATTTACTACCAAGAAAGTGGTATCAATAGCACCATCAGCTAAAATCACGCACCCGTGAACACAGCCACCCTTGAAATTTGCCATCTATTTCGGGATCTGCATGTGACACACCCCCATGAAAGGTCAGGACCGCGCAAGAAACTAGTTCCCCAAAAATTCATTAAAACACATCCTAGCAGTACACTGATGGTCTGCCAGTATACAGAACCACATTTCATGCATCTGCCTATTCTATAGACACAGAATCAATGCAACAAAAGGAGCGAATCCATTTTTGACGGAACTATGTTTGTATACTACGACCCGGAAGCATTTCCCGTTGTGGAGTGTCTCCTATATAATGAAGGATTTTACAAAATTTTTACCAAATCTGTTTCAGGTCAGTGCTTTATGGTGTTTCCAAAGAGAAAACATAAAAAGAGTCTAAAATTTGTCTCTAAATAACAACCAAGCGGCATTTTAAAAAGGCCCCCCCCCCTAACTGCGAAACGATGTCTTTAATGCAATTCTGGGTTGAGACCCCCCTGGCTTACTTGAATTGGAATAAATCAGGAATTTATGGTCAGATTTCCAAAAAATAAAAAGATACTTACTCTGTTGTCCTTAAGCTTTCACAGTAAGATGCATTTCTTGAAAACATTGCATAAAACAATGCGGAAAAAGTGGCTATTTTAAGACAAATGTCCCTTTTCAGGCTGAAATCCTATTTTTATCATTTATATACATTTTAAACTGTAAAAACTAAACTCGAATTTTGTAAAAGTAATACTTTAGTGCAGATATATATTTGTACAATAAAATGAATAAAAACAAAGACTGTTTTGGGACAGGAAATGGCCACTACTGGCCAATTAAGCCTCTTAAATCGGATTATGACCAAAGTAAGTATTGGGGAGAGTTAAGGGTTTTTCGCCTTTTCCTACGATGTTTTGAATGTGGAAATACAGCAAATCGTTACTATGCAATTAGTAATACTATTTAAAACGAAACTCGTAACTCCTGTGACAAATTAGCAGAAACAGGGCACGTAAAAAGGGGCCAAAATGACAAAACTATCGATTTTCTACTAAAATTCGTTATTTTGTGGACCTAAAAATCTTAAAAACGACTGAAATATTTTACACAAGATTATTTGTGCTATTTCCCGTCTTCAGATATTCAAGTTAGCTGAAAACCGTGTCTTTGAGAAGGAAAAACAAAGGTTTTAAAGACAATACAAATGTGGAAAACACACGAAACAGAAATCAATAGTAAAATATGTCTTTATAGGATAAAGGGTTTTTGCAGTCTATTTTCATTTAAAAATGCTTTCAAAATATCTTTGAAATTCATAATTACTGCATACGTGTTTCTCCTACTTGAAAATGATTTTGTATAGGAAATAGAAGGAAATCACGAAAGGGGGGGGGGGGGCATACAAAAATGGGGGGGGGGCTAAATATTAAACACTAAAAAGTCATTTTCTGTTATTGAAATGGTTAAATATGTATGTAATCGATTTAAAATCCAGAATTTTGTAATAATTTGCTTTATCTATTTTGTGATAAGCAAAACAAAGGGCATTTTGTGCAAAAAATGTTGATTTCAAATCAAATTTAATGAAAAAATCTTGTCACGCACCTTTTTAAATTTAGGCGGGGTGTTTCTGGGATAAAGGGTTTTTCGACTTTCCGACGATATTTCTAAGCTAGTTTCGCTATGAACTAGTACTAAAAGGAATTACGTGTCCAAAAATACGCAGAAATTGACAACACAAGCAATCGAGTCCATTTGATGTGGTTTCTAACATTGTCTTTGTTCTTTTTAACATTTTTTATTTTTTTTAAATTCAAGTTAAAATATGACATAAATTTCGAAAATATGGTCTATTTTTCACAAATTCTTTACTTTCAGATCAATTGAAGCAACTTCAAACACAAAAATGTGGCCAAAGTTGAAATTTCGTAATTTTCACTTCTGGCTCATATATAATGAAGGATTTTACAAAATTTTTACCAAATCTGTTTCAGGTCAGTGCTTTATGGTGTTTCCAAAGAGAAAACATAAAAAGAGTCTAAAATTTGTCTCTAAATAACAACCAAGCGGCATTTTAAAAAGGCCCCCCCCTAACTGCGAAACGATGTCTTTAATGCAATTCTGGGTTGAGACCCCCCTGGCTTACTTGAATTGGAATAAATCAGGAATTTATGGTCAGATTTCCAAAAAATAAAAAGATACTTACTCTGTTGTCCTTAAGCTTTCACAGTAAGATGCATTTCTTGAAAACATTGCATAAAACAATGCGGAAAAAGTGGCTATTTTAAGACAAATGTCCCTCTTCAGGCTGAAATCCTATTTTTATCATTTATATACATTTTAAACTGTAAAAACTAAACTCGAATTTTGTAAAAGTAATACTTTAGTGCAGATATATATTTGTACAATAAAATGAATAAAAACAAAGACTGTTTTGGGACAGGAAATGGCCACTACTGGCCAATTAAGCCTCTTAAATCGGATTATGACCAAAGTAAGTATTGGGGAGAGTTAAGGGTTTTTCGCCTTTTCCTACGATGTTTTGAATGTGGAAATACAGCAAATCGTTACTATGCAATTAGTAATACTATTTAAAACGAAACTCGTAACTCCTGTGACAAATTAGCAGAAACAGGGCACGTAAAAAGGGGCCAAAATGACAAAACTATCGATTTTCTACTAAAATTCGTTATTTTGTGGACCTAAAAATCTTAAAAACGACTGAAATATTTTACACAAGATTATTTGTGCTATTTCCCGTCTTCAGATATTCAAGTTAGCTGAAAACCGTGTCTTTGAGAAGGAAAAACAAAGGTTTTAAAGACAATACAAATGTGGAAAACACACGAAACAGAAATCAATAGTAAAATATGTCTTTATAGGATAAAGGGTTTTTGCAGTCTATTTTCATTTAAAAATGCTTTCAAAATATCTTTGTAATTCATAATTACTGCATACGTGTTTCTCCTACTTGAAAATGATTTTGTATAGGAAATAGAAGGAAATCACGAAAGGGGGGGGGGGGCATACAAAAATGGGGGGGGGGGGCTAAATATTAAACACTAAAAAGTCATTTTCTGTTATTGAAATGGTTAAATATGTATGTAATCGATTTAAAATCCAGAATTTTGTAATAATTTGCTTTATCTATTTTGTGATAAGCAAAACAAAGGGCATTTTGTGCAAAAAATGTTGATTTCAAATCAAATTTAATGAAAAAATCTTGTCACGCACCTTTTTAAATTTAGGCGGGGTGTTTCTGGGATAAAGGGTTTTTCGACTTTCCGACGATATTTCTAAGCTAGTTTCGCTATGAACTAGTACTAAAAGGAATTACGTGTCCAAAAATACGCAGAAATTGACAACACAAGCAATCGAGTCCATTTGATGTGGTTTCTAACATTGTCTTTGTTCTTTTTAACATTTTTTATTTTTTTTAAATTCAAGTTAAAATATGACATAAATTTCGAAAATATGGTCTATTTTCACAAATTCTTTACTTTCAGATCAATTGAAGCAACTTCAAACACAAAAATGTGGCCAAAGTTGAAATTTCGTAATTTTCACTTCTGGCTCATATAGGTGTCACTCCTCAACGAAACGGGCCTATTAAATATATAGTTAAAAGGGTCAATTTGGCAGCTTCTAACTCCTCTCAGAAGTCTTTGTGGCACATTTTACTTAGTCTGCCTGACAGACCATTTCTTTGTCTTTAATTTACTACCAAGAAAGTGGTATCAATAGCACCATCAGCTAAAATCACGCACCCGTGAACACAGCCACCCTTGAAATTTGCCATCTATTTCGGGATCTGCATGTGACACACCCCCATGAAAGGTCAGGACCGCGCAAGAAACTAGTTCCCCAAAAATTCATTAAAACACATCCTAGCAGTACACTGATGGTCTGCCAGTATACAGAACCACATTTCATGCATCTGCCTATTCTATAGACACAGAATCAATGCAACAAAAGGAGCGAATCCATTTTTGACGGAACTATGTTTGTATACTACGACCCGGAAGCATTTCCCGTTGTGGAGTGTCTCCTATATAATGAAGGATTTTACAAAATTTTTACCAAATCTGTTTCAGGTCAGTGCTTTATGGTGTTTCCAAAGAGAAAACATAAAAAGAGTCTAAAATTTGTCTCTAAATAACAACCAAGCGGCATTTTAAAAAGCCCCCCCCCCTAACTGCGAAACGATGTCTTTAATGCAATTCTGGGTTGAGACCCCCCTGGCTTACTTGAATTGGAATAAATCAGGAATTTATGGTCAGATTTCCAAAAAATAAAAAGATACTTACTCTGTTGTCCTTAAGCTTTCACAGTAAGATGCATTTCTTGAAAACATTGCATAAAACAATGCGGAAAAAGTGGCTATTTTAAGACAAATGTCCCTTTTCAGGCTGAAATCCTATTTTTATCATTTATATACATTTTAAACTGTAAAAACTAAACTCGAATTTTGTAAAAGTAATACTTTAGTGCAGATATATATTTGTACAATAAAATGAATAAAAACAAAGACTGTTTTGGGACAGGAAATGGCCACTACTGGCCAATTAAGCCTCTTAAATCGGATTATGACCAAAGTAAGTATTGGGGAGAGTTAAGGGTTTTTCGCCTTTTCCTACGATGTTTTGAATGTGGAAATACAGCAAATCGTTACTATGCAATTAGTAATACTATTTAAAACGAAACTCGTAACTCCTGTGACAAATTAGCAGAAACAGGGCACGTAAAAAGGGGCCAAAATGACAAAACTATCGATTTTCTACTAAAATTCGTTATTTTGTGGACCTAAAAATCTTAAAAACGACTGAAATATTTTACACAAGATTATTTGTGCTATTTCCCGTCTTCAGATATTCAAGTTAGCTGAAAACCGTGTCTTTGAGAAGGAAAAACAAAGGTTTTAAAGACAATACAAATGTGGAAAACACACGAAACAGAAATCAATAGTAAAATATGTCTTTATAGGATAAAGGGTTTTTGCAGTCTATTTTCATTTAAAAATGCTTTCAAAATATCTTTGAAATTCATAATTACTGCATACGTGTTTCTCCTACTTGAAAATGATTTTGTATAGGAAATAGAAGGAAATCACGAAAGGGGGGGGCATACAAAAATGGGGGGGGGCTAAATATTAAACACTAAAAAGTCATTTTCTGTTATTGAAATGGTTAAATATGTATGTAATCGATTTAAAATCCAGAATTTTGTAATAATTTGCTTTATCTATTTTGTGATAAGCAAAACAAAGGGCATTTTGTGCAAAAAATGTTGATTTCAAATCAAATTTAATGAAAAAATCTTGTCACGCACCTTTTTAAATTTAGGCGGGGTGTTTCTGGGATAAAGGGTTTTTCGACTTTCCGACGATATTTCTAAGCTAGTTTCGCTATGAACTAGTACTAAAAGGAATTACGTGTCAAAAAATACGCAGAAATTGACAACACAAGCAATCGAGTCCATTTGATGTGGTTTCTAACATTGTCTTTGTTCTTTTTAACATTTTTTATTTTTTTTAAATTCAAGTTAAAATATGACATAAATTTCGAAAATATGGTCTATTTTTCACAAATTCTTTACTTTCAGATCAATTGAAGCAACTTCAAACACAAAAATGTGGCCAAAGTTGAAATTTCGTAATTTTCACTTCTGGCTCATATAGGTGTCACTCCTCAACGAAACGGGCCTATTAAATATATAGTTAAAAGGGTCAATTTGGCAGCTTCTAACTCCTCTCAGAAGTCTTTGTGGCACATTTTACTTAGTCTGCCTGACAGACCATTTCTTTGTCTTTAATTTACTACCAAGAAAGTGGTATCAATAGCACCATCAGCTAAAATCACGCACCCGTGAACACAGCCACCCTTGAAATTTGCCATCTATTTCGGGATCTGCATGTGACACACCCCCATGAAAGGTCAGGACCGCGCAAGAAACTAGTTCCCCAAAAATTCATTAAAACACATCCTAGCAGTACACTGATGGTCTGCCAGTATACAGAACCACATTTCATGCATCTGCCTATTCTATAGACACAGAATCAATGCAACAAAAGGAGCGAATCCATTTTTGACGGAACTATGTTTGTATACTACGACCCGGAAGCATTTCCCGTTGTGGAGTGTCTCCTATATAATGAAGGATTTTACAAAATTTTTACCAAATCTGTTTCAGGTCAGTGCTTTATGGTGTTTCCAAAGAGAAAACATAAAAAGAGTCTAAAATTTGTCTCTAAATAACAACCAAGCGGCATTTTAAAAAGCCCCCCCCCCTAACTGCGAAACGATGTCTTTAATGCAATTCTGGGTTGAGACCCCCCTGGCTTACTTGAATTGGAATAAATCAGGAATTTATGGTCAGATTTCCAAAAAATAAAAAGATACTTACTCTGTTGTCCTTAAGCTTTCACAGTAAGATGCATTTCTTGAAAACATTGCATAAAACAATGCGGAAAAAGTGGCTATTTTAAGACAAATGTCCCTTTTCAGGCTGAAATCCTATTTTTATCATTTATATACATTTTAAACTGTAAAAACTAAACTCGAATTTTGTAAAAGTAATACTTTAGTGCAGATATATATTTGTACAATAAAATGAATAAAAACAAAGACTGTTTTGGGACAGGAAATGGCCACTACTGGCCAATTAAGCCTCTTAAATCGGATTATGACCAAAGTAAGTATTGGGGAGAGTTAAGGGTTTTTCGCCTTTTCCTACGATGTTTTGAATGTGGAAATACAGCAAATCGTTACTATGCAATTAGTAATACTATTTAAAACGAAACTCGTAACTCCTGTGACAAATTAGCAGAAACAGGGCACGTAAAAAGGGGCCAAAATGACAAAACTATCGATTTTCTACTAAAATTCGTTATTTTGTGGACCTAAAAATCTTAAAAACGACTGAAATATTTTACACAAGATTATTTGTGCTATTTCCCGTCTTCAGATATTCAAGTTAGCTGAAAACCGTGTCTTTGAGAAGGAAAAACAAAGGTTTTAAAGACAATACAAATGTGGAAAACACACGAAACAGAAATCAATAGTAAAATATGTCTTTATAGGATAAAGGGTTTTTGCAGTCTATTTTCATTTAAAAATGCTTTCAAAATATCTTTGAAATTCATAATTACTGCATACGTGTTTCTCCTACTTGAAAATGATTTTGTATAGGAAATAGAAGGAAATCACGAAAGGGGGGGGCATACAAAAATGGGGGGGGGGGCTAAATATTAAACACTAAAAAGTCATTTTCTGTTATTGAAATGGTTAAATATGTATGTAATCGATTTAAAATCCAGAATTTTGTAATAATTTGCTTTATCTATTTTGTGATAAGCAAAACAAAGGGCATTTTGTGCAAAAAATGTTGATTTCAAATCAAATTTAATGAAAAAATCTTGTCACGCACCTTTTTAAATTTAGGCGGGGTGTTTCTGGGATAAAGGGTTTTTCGACTTTCCGACGATATTTCTAAGCTAGTTTCGCTATGAACTAGTACTAAAAGGAATTACGTGTCAAAAAATACGCAGAAATTGACAACACAAGCAATCGAGTCCATTTGATGTGGTTTCTAACATTGTCTTTGTTCTTTTTAACATTTTTTATTTTTTTTAAATTCAAGTTAAAATATGACATAAATTTCGAAAATATGGTCTATTTTTCACAAATTCTTTACTTTCAGATCAATTGAAGCAACTTCAAACACAAAAATGTGGCCAAAGTTGAAATTTCGTAATTTTCACTTCTGGCTCATATAGGTGTCACTCCTCAACGAAACGGGCCTATTAAATATATAGTTAAAAGGGTCAATTTGGCAGCTTCTAACTCCTCTCAGAAGTCTTTGTGGCACATTTTACTTAGTCTGCCTGACAGACCATTTCTTTGTCTTTAATTTACTACCAAGAAAGAAAGTGGTATCAATAGCACCATCAGCTAAAATCACGCACCCGTGAACACAGCCACCCTTGAAATTTGCCATCTATTTCGGGATCTGCATGTGACACACCCCCATGAAAGGTCAGGACCGCGCAAGAAACTAGTTCCCCAAAAATTCATTAAAACACATCCTAGCAGTACACTGATGGTCTGCCAGTATACAGAACCACATTTCATGCATCTGCCTATTCTATAGACACAGAATCAATGCAACAAAAGGAGCGAATCCATTTTTGACGGAACTATGTTTGTATACTACGACCCGGAAGCATTTCCCGTTGTGGAGTGTCTCCTATATAATGAAGGATTTTACAAAATTTTTACCAAATCTGTTTCAGGTCAGTGCTTTATGGTGTTTCCAAAGAGAAAACATAAAAAGAGTCTAAAATTTGTCTCTAAATAACAACCAAGCGGCATTTTAAAAAGGCCCCCCCCTAACTGCGAAACGATGTCTTTAATGCAATTCTGGGTTGAGACCCCCCTGGCTTACTTGAATTGGAATAAATCAGGAATTTATGGTCAGATTTCCAAAAAATAAAAAGATACTTACTCTGTTGTCCTTAAGCTTTCACAGTAAGATGCATTTCTTGAAAACATTGCATAAAACAATGCGGAAAAAGTGGCTATTTTAAGACAAATGTCCCTTTTCAGGCTGAAATCCTATTTTTATCATTTATATACATTTTAAACTGTAAAAACTAAACTCGAATTTTGTAAAAGTAATACTTTAGTGCAGATATATATTTGTACAATAAAATGAATAAAAACAAAGACTGTTTTGGGACAGGAAATGGCCACTACTGGCCAATTAAGCCTCTTAAATCGGATTATGACCAAAGTAAGTATTGGGGAGAGTTAAGGGTTTTTCGCCTTTTCCTACGATGTTTTGAATGTGGAAATACAGCAAATCGTTACTATGCAATTAGTAATACTATTTAAAACGAAACTCGTAACTCCTGTGACAAATTAGCAGAAACAGGGCACGTAAAAAGGGGCCAAAATGACAAAACTATCGATTTTCTACTAAAATTCGTTATTTTGTGGACCTAAAAATCTTAAAAACGACTGAAATATTTTACACAAGATTATTTGTGCTATTTCCCGTCTTCAGATATTCAAGTTAGCTGAAAACCGTGTCTTTGAGAAGGAAAAACAAAGGTTTTAAAGACAATACAAATGTGGAAAACACACGAAACAGAAATCAATAGTAAAATATGTCTTTATAGGATAAAGGGTTTTTGCAGTCTATTTTCATTTAAAAATGCTTTCAAAATATCTTTGTAATTCATAATTACTGCATACGTGTTTCTCCTACTTGAAAATGATTTTGTATAGGAAATAGAAGGAAATCACGAAAGGGGGGGGGGCATACAAAAATGGGGGGGGGGCTAAATATTAAACACTAAAAAGTCATTTTCTGTTATTGAAATGGTTAAATATGTATGTAATCGATTTAAAATCCAGAATTTTGTAATAATTTGCTTTATCTATTTTGTGATAAGCAAACCAAAGGGCATTTTGTGCAAAAAATGTTGATTTCAAATCAAATTTAATGAAAAAATCTTGTCACGCACCTTTATAAATTTAGGCGGGGTGTTTCTGGGATAAAGGGTTTTTCGACTTTCCGACGATATTTCTAAGCTAGTTTCGCTATGAACTAGTACTAAAAGGAATTACGTGTCCAAAAATACGCAGAAATTGACAACACAAGCAATCGAGTCCATTTGATGTGGTTTCTAACATTGTCTTTGTTCTTTTTAACATTTTTTATTTTTTTTAAATTCAAGTTAAAATATGACATAAATTTCGAAAATATGGTCTATTTTTCACAAATTCTTTACTTTCAGATCAATTGAAGCAACTTCAAACACAAAAATGTGGCCAAAGTTGAAATTTCGTAATTTTCACTTCTGGCTCATATAGGTGTCACTCCTCAACGAAACGGGCCTATTAAATATATAGTTAAAAGGGTCAATTTGGCAGCTTCTAACTCCTCTCAGAAGTCTTTGTGGCACATTTTACTTAGTCTGCCTGACAGACCATTTCTTTGTCTTTAATTTACTACCAAGAAAGTGGTATCAATAGCACCATCAGCTAAAATCACGCACCCGTGAACACAGCCACCCTTGAAATTTGCCATCTATTTCGGGATCTGCATGTGACACACCCCCATGAAAGGTCAGGACCGCGCAAGAAACTAGTTCCCCAAAAATTCATTAAAACACATCCTAGCAGTACACTGATGGTCTGCCAGTATACAGAACCACATTTCATGCATCTGCCTATTCTATAGACACAGAATCAATGCAACAAAAGGAGCGAATCCATTTTTGACGGAACTA
Source organism: Fragum sueziense (assembly GCA_963680895.1). Taxonomy (NCBI): domain Eukaryota; kingdom Metazoa; phylum Mollusca; class Bivalvia; order Cardiida; family Cardiidae; genus Fragum; species Fragum sueziense. The sequence goes on from OY804597.1 coordinate 42,822,775, forward strand.
TGTTTGTATACTACGACCCGGAAGCATTTCCCGTTGTGGAGTGTCTCCTATATAATGAAGGATTTTACAAAATTTTTACCAAATCTGTTTCAGGTCAGTGCTTTATGGTGTTTCCAAAGAGAAAACATAAAAAGAGTCTAAAATTTGTCTCTAAATAACAACCAAGCGGCATTTTAAAAAGGCCCCCCCCTAACTGCGAAACGATGTCTTTAATGCAATTCTGGGTTGAGACCCCCCTGGCTTACTTGAATTGGAATAAATCAGGAATTTATGGTCAGATTTCCAAAAAATAAAAAGATACTTACTCTGTTGTCCTTAAGCTTTCACAGTAAGATGCATTTCTTGAAAACATTGCATAAAACAATGCGGAAAAAGTGGCTATTTTAAGACAAATGTCCCTTTTCAGGCTGAAATCCTATTTTTATCATTTATATACATTTTAAACTGTAAAAACTAAACTCGAATTTTGTAAAAGTAATACTTTAGTGCAGATATATATTTGTACAATAAAATGAATAAAAACAAAGACTGTTTTGGGACAGGAAATGGCCACTACTGGCCAATTAAGCCTCTTAAATCGGATTATGACCAAAGTAAGTATTGGGGAGAGTTAAGGGTTTTTCGCCTTTTCCTACGATGTTTTGAATGTGGAAATACAGCAAATCGTTACTATGCAATTAGTAATACTATTTAAAACGAAACTCGTAACTCCTGTGACAAATTAGCAGAAACAGGGCACGTAAAAAGGGGCCAAAATGACAAAACTATCGATTTTCTACTAAAATTCGTTATTTTGTGGACCTAAAAATCTTAAAAACGACTGAAATATTTTACACAAGATTATTTGTGCTATTTCCCGTCTTCAGATATTCAAGTTAGCTGAAAACCGTGTCTTTGAGAAGGAAAAACAAAGGTTTTAAAGACAATACAAATGTGGAAAACACACGAAACAGAAATCAATAGTAAAATATGTCTTTATAGGATAAAGGGTTTTTGCAGTCTATTTTCATTTAAAAATGCTTTCAAAATATCTTTGAAATTCATAATTACTGCATACGTGTTTCTCCTACTTGAAAATGATTTTGTATAGGAAATAGAAGGAAATCACGAAAGGGGGGGGGGCATACAAAAATGGGGGGGGGCTAAATATTAAACACTAAAAAGTCATTTTCTGTTATTGAAATGGTTAAATATGTATGTAATCGATTTAAAATCCAGAATTTTGTAATAATTTGCTTTATCTATTTTGTGATAAGCAAAACAAAGGGCATTTTGTGCAAAAAATGTTGATTTCAAATCAAATTTAATGAAAAAATCTTGTCACGCACCTTTTTAAATTTAGGCGGGGTGTTTCTGGGATAAAGGGTTTTTCGACTTTCCGACGATATTTCTAAGCTAGTTTTGCTATGAACTAGTACTAAAAGGAATTACGTGTCCAAAAATACGCAGAAATTGACAACACAAGCAATCGAGTCCATTTGATGTGGTTTCTAACATTGTCTTTGTTCTTTTTAACATTTTTTATTTTTTTTAAATTCAAGTTAAAATATGACATAAATTTCGAAAATATGGTCTATTTTTCACAAATTCTTTACTTTCAGATCAATTGAAGCAACTTCAAACACAAAAATGTGGCCAAAGTTGAAATTTCGTAATTTTCACTTCTGGCTCATATAAATGAAGGATTTTACAAAATTTTTACCAAATCTGTTTCAGGTCAGTGCTTTATGGTGTTTCCAAAGAGAAAACATAAAAAGAGTCTAAAATTCGTCTCTAAATAACAACCAAGCGGCATTTTAAAAAGGCCCCCCCCCCCCCCTAACTGCGAAACGATGTCTTTAATGCAATTCTGGGTTGAGACCCCCCTGGCTTACTTGAATTGGAATAAATCAGGAATTTATGGTCAGATTTCCAAAAAATAAAAAGATACTTACTCTGTTGTCCTTAAGCTTTCACAGTAAGATGCATTTCTTGAAAACATTGCATAAAACAATGCGGAAAAAGTGGCTATTTTAAGACAAATGTCCCTTTTCAGGCTGAAATCCTATTTTTATCATTTATATACATTTTAAACTGTAAAAACTAAACTCGAATTTTGTAAAAGTAATACTTTAGTGCAGATATATATTTGTACAATAAAATGAATAAAAACAAAGACTGTTTTGGGACAGGAAATGGCCACTACTGGCCAATTAAGCCTCTTAAATCGGATTATGACCAAAGTAAGTATTGGGGAGAGTTAAGGGTTTTTCGCCTTTTCCTACGATGTTTTGAATGTGGAAATACAGCAAATCGTTACTATGCAATTAGTAATACTATTTAAAACGAAACTCGTAACTCCTGTGACAAATTAGCAGAAACAGGGCACGTAAAAAGGGGCCAAAATGACAAAACTATCGATTTTCTACTAAAATTCGTTATTTTGTGGACCTAAAAATCTTAAAAACGACTGAAATATTTTACACAAGATTATTTGTGCTATTTCCCGTCTTCAGATATTCAAGTTAGCTGAAAACCGTGTCTTTGAGAAGGAAAAACAAAGGTTTTAAAGACAATACAAATGTGGAAAACACACGAAACAGAAATCAATAGTAAAATATGTCTTTATAGGATAAAGGGTTTTTGCAGTCTATTTTCATTTAAAAATGCTTTCAAAATATCTTTGTAATTCATAATTACTGCATACGTGTTTCTCCTACTTGAAAATGATTTTGTATAGGAAATAGAAGGAAATCACGAAAGGGGGGGGGGGGCATACAAAATGGGGGGGGGGGGGCTAAATATTAAACACTAAAAAGTCATTTTCTGTTATTGAAATGGTTAAATATGTATGTAATCGATTTAAAATCCAGAATTTTGTAATAATTTGCTTTATCTATTTTGTGATAAGCAAAACAAAGGGCATTTTGTGCAAAAAATGTTGATTTCAAATCAAATTTAATGAAAAAATCTTGTCACGCACCTTTTTAAATTTAGGCGGGGTGTTTCTGGGATAAAGGGTTTTTCGACTTTCCGACGATATTTCTAAGCTAGTTTCGCTATGAACTAGTACTAAAAGGAATTACGTGTCCAAAAATACGCAGAAATTGACAACACAAGCAATCGAGTCCATTTGATGTGGTTTCTAACATTGTCTTTGTTCTTTTTAACATTTTTTATTTTTTTTAAATTCAAGTTAAAATATGACATAAATTTCGAAAATATGGTCTATTTTTCACAAATTCTTTACTTTCAGATCAATTGAAGCAACTTCAAACACAAAAATGTGGCCAAAGTTGAAATTTCGTAATTTTCACTTCTGGCTCATATAGGTGTCACTCCTCAACGAAACGGGCCTATTAAATATATAGTTAAAAGGGTCAATTTGGCAGCTTCTAACTCCTCTCAGAAGTCTTTGTGGCACATTTTACTTAGTCTGCCTGACAGACCATTTCTTTGTCTTTAATTTACTACCAAGAAAGTGGTATCAATAGCACCATCAGCTAAAATCACGCACCCGTGAACACAGCCACCCTTGAAATTTGCCATCTATTTCGGGATCTGCATGTGACACACCCCCATGAAAGGTCAGGACCGCGCAAGAAACTAGTTCCCCAAAAATTCATTAAAACACATCCTAGCAGTACACTGATGGTCTGCCAGTATACAGAACCACATTTCATGCATCTGCCTATTCTATAGACACAGAATCAATGCAACAAAAGGAGCGAATCCATTTTTGACGGAACTATGTTTGTATACTACGACCCGGAAGCATTTCCCGTTGTGGAGTGTCTCCTATATAATGAAGGATTTTACAAAATTTTTACCAAATCTGTTTCAGGTCAGTGCTTTATGGTGTTTCCAAAGAGAAAACATAAAAAGAGTCTAAAATTTGTCTCTAAATAACAACCAAGCGGCATTTTAAAAAGGCCCCCCCCCCCCTAACTGCGAAACGATGTCTTTAATGCAATTCTGGGTTGAGACCCCCCTGGCTTACTTGAATTGGAATAAATCAGGAATTTATGGTCAGATTTCCAAAAAATAAAAAGATACTTACTCTGTTGTCCTTAAGCTTTCACAGTAAGATGCATTTCTTGAAAACATTGCATAAAACAATGCGGAAAAAGTGGCTATTTTAAGACAAATGTCCCTTTTCAGGCTGAAATCCTATTTTTATCATTTATATACATTTTAAACTGTAAAAACTAAACTCGAATTTTGTAAAAGTAATACTTTAGTGCAGATATATATTTGTACAATAAAATGAATAAAAACAAAGACTGTTTTGGGACAGGAAATGGCCACTACTGGCCAATTAAGCCTCTTAAATCGGATTATGACCAAAGTAAGTATTGGGGAGAGTTAAGGGTTTTTCGCCTTTTCCTACGATGTTTTGAATGTGGAAATACAGCAAATCGTTACTATGCAATTAGTAATACTATTTAAAACGAAACTCGTAACTCCTGTGACAAATTAGCAGAAACAGGGCACGTAAAAAGGGGCCAAAATGACAAAACTATCGATTTTCTACTAAAATTCGTTATTTTGTGGACCTAAAAATCTTAAAAACGACTGAAATATTTTACACAAGATTATTTGTGCTATTTCCCGTCTTCAGATATTCAAGTTAGCTGAAAACCGTGTCTTTGAGAAGGAAAAACAAAGGTTTTAAAGACAATACAAATGTGGAAAACACACGAAACAGAAATCAATAGTAAAATATGTCTTTATAGGATAAAGGGTTTTTGCAGTCTATTTTCATTTAAAAATGCTTTCAAAATATCTTTGAAATTCATAATTACTGCATACGTGTTTCTCCTACTTGAAAATGATTTTGTATAGGAAATAGAAGGAAATCACGAAAGGGGGGGGCATACAAAAATGGGGGGGGGCTAAATATTAAACACTAAAAAGTCATTTTCTGTTATTGAAATGGTTAAATATGTATGTAATCGATTTAAAATCCAGAATTTTGTAATAATTTGCTTTATCTATTTTGTGATAAGCAAAACAAAGGGCATTTTGTGCAAAAAATGTTGATTTCAAATCAAATTTAATGAAAAAATCTTGTCACGCACCTTTTTAAATTTAGGCGGGGTGTTTCTGGGATAAAGGGTTTTTCGACTTTCCGACGATATTTCTAAGCTAGTTTCGCTATGAACTAGTACTAAAAGGAATTACGTGTCCAAAAATACGCAGAAATTGACAACACAAGCAATCGAGTCCATTTGATGTGGTTTCTAACATTGTCTTTGTTCTTTTTAACATTTTTTATTTTTTTTAAATTCAAGTTAAAATATGACATAAATTTCGAAAATATGGTCTATTTTTCACAAATTCTTTACTTTCAGATCAATTGAAGCAACTTCAAACACAAAAATGTGGCCAAAGTTGAAATTTCGTAATTTTCACTTCTGGCTCATATAGGTGTCACTCCTCAACGAAACGGGCCTATTAAATATATAGTTAAAAGGGTCAATTTGGCAGCTTCTAACTCCTCTCAGAAGTCTTTGTGGCACATTTTACTTAGTCTGCCTGACAGACCATTTCTTTGTCTTTAATTTACTACCAAGAAAGTGGTATCAATAGCACCATCAGCTAAAATCACGCACCCGTGAACACAGCCACCCTTGAAATTTGCCATCTATTTCGGGATCTGCATGTGACACACCCCCATGAAAGGTCAGGACCGCGCAAGAAACTAGTTCCCCAAAAATTCATTAAAACACATCCTAGCAGTACACTGATGGTCTGCCAGTATACAGAACCACATTTCATGCATCTGCCTATTCTATAGACACAGAATCAATGCAACAAAAGGAGCGAATCCATTTTTGACGGAACTATGTTTGTATACTACGACCCGGAAGCATTTCCCGTTGTGGAGTGTCTCCTATATAATGAAGGATTTTACAAAATTTTTACCAAATCTGTTTCAGGTCAGTGCTTTATGGTGTTTCCAAAGAGAAAACATAAAAAGAGTCTAAAATTTGTCTCTAAATAACAACCAAGCGGCATTTTAAAAAGCCCCCCCCCCCCTAACTGCGAAACGATGTCTTTAATGCAATTCTGGGTTGAGACCCCCCTGGCTTACTTGAATTGGAATAAATCAGGAATTTATGGTCAGATTTCCAAAAAATAAAAAGATACTTACTCTGTTGTCCTTAAGCTTTCACAGTAAGATGCATTTCTTGAAAACATTGCATAAAACAATGCGGAAAAAGTGGCTATTTTAAGACAAATGTCCCTTTTCAGGCTGAAATCCTATTTTTATCATTTATATACATTTTAAACTGTAAAAACTAAACTCGAATTTTGTAAAAGTAATACTTTAGTGCAGATATATATTTGTACAATAAAATGAATAAAAACAAAGACTGTTTTGGGACAGGAAATGGCCACTACTGGCCAATTAAGCCTCTTAAATCGGATTATGACCAAAGTAAGTATTGGGGAGAGTTAAGGGTTTTTCGCCTTTTCCTACGATGTTTTGAATGTGGAAATACAGCAAATCGTTACTATGCAATTAGTAATACTATTTAAAACGAAACTCGTAACTCCTGTGACAAATTAGCAGAAACAGGGCACGTAAAAAGGGGCCAAAATGACAAAACTATCGATTTTCTACTAAAATTCGTTATTTTGTGGACCTAAAAATCTTAAAAACGACTGAAATATTTTACACAAGATTATTTGTGCTATTTCCCGTCTTCAGATATTCAAGTTAGCTGAAAACCGTGTCTTTGAGAAGGAAAAACAAAGGTTTTAAAGACAATACAAATGTGGAAAACACACGAAACAGAAATCAATAGTAAAATATGTCTTTATAGGATAAAGGGTTTTTGCAGTCTATTTTCATTTAAAAATGCTTTCAAAATATCTTTGAAATTCATAATTACTGCATACGTGTTTCTCCTACTTGAAAATGATTTTGTATAGGAAATAGAAGGAAATCACGAAAGGGGGGGGGCATACAAAAATGGGGGGGGGGGGCTAAATATTAAACACTAAAAAGTCATTTTCTGTTATTGAAATGGTTAAATATGTATGTAATCGATTTAAAATCCAGAATTTTGTAATAATTTGCTTTATCTATTTTGTGATAAGCAAAACAAAGGGCATTTTGTGCAAAAAATGTTGATTTCAAATCAAATTTAATGAAAAAATCTTGTCACGCACCTTTTTAAATTTAGGCGGGGTGTTTCTGGGATAAAGGGTTTTTCGACTTTCCGACGATATTTCTAAGCTAGTTTCGCTATGAACTAGTACTAAAAGGAATTACGTGTCCAAAAATACGCAGAAATTGACAACACAAGCAATCGAGTCCATTTGATGTGGTTTCTAACATTGTCTTTGTTCTTTTTAACATTTTTTATTTTTTTTAAATTCAAGTTAAAATATGACATAAATTTCGAAAATATGGTCTATTTTTCACAAATTCTTTACTTTCAGATCAATTGAAGCAACTTCAAACACAAAAATGTGGCCAAAGTTGAAATTTCGTAATTTTCACTTCTGGCTCATATAGGTGTCACTCCTCAACGAAACGGGCCTATTAAATATATAGTTAAAAGGGTCAATTTGGCAGCTTCTAACTCCTCTCAGAAGTCTTTGTGGCACATTTTACTTAGTCTGCCTGACAGACCATTTCTTTGTCTTTAATTTACTACCAAGAAAGTGGTATCAATAGCACCATCAGCTAAAATCACGCACCCGTGAACACAGCCACCCTTGAAATTTGCCATCTATTTCGGGATCTGCATGTGACACACCCCCATGAAAGGTCAGGACCGCGCAAGAAACTAGTTCCCCAAAAATTCATTAAAACACATCCTAGCAGTACACTGATGGTCTGCCAGTATACAGAACCACATTTCATGCATCTGCCTATTCTATAGACACAGAATCAATGCAACAAAAGGAGCGAATCCATTTTTGACGGAACTATGTTTGTATACTACGACCCGGAAGCATTTCCCGTTGTGGAGTGTCTCCTATATAATGAAGGATTTTACAAAATTTTTACCAAATCTGTTTCAGGTCAGTGCTTTATGGTGTTTCCAAAGAGAAAACATAAAAAGAGTCTAAAATTTGTCTCTAAATAACAACCAAGCGGCATTTTAAAAAGGCCCCCCTAACTGCGAAACGATGTCTTTAATGCAATTCTGGGTTGAGACCCCCCTGGCTTACTTGAATTGGAATAAATCAGGAATTTATGGTCAGATTTCCAAAAAATAAAAAGATACTTACTCTGTTGTCCTTAAGCTTTCACAGTAAGATGCATTTCTTGAAAACATTGCATAAAACAATGCGGAAAAAGTGGCTATTTTAAGACAAATGTCCCTTTTCAGGCTGAAATCCTATTTTTATCATTTATATACATTTTAAACTGTAAAAACTAAACTCGAATTTTGTAAAAGTAATACTTTAGTGCAGATATATATTTGTACAATAAAATGAATAAAAACAAAGACTGTTTTGGGACAGGAAATGGCCACTACTGGCCAATTAAGCCTCTTAAATCGGATTATGACCAAAGTAAGTATTGGGGAGAGTTAAGGGTTTTTCGCCTTTTCCTACGATGTTTTGAATGTGGAAATACAGCAAATCGTTACTATGCAATTAGTAATACTATTTAAAACGAAACTCGTAACTCCTGTGACAAATTAGCAGAAACAGGGCACGTAAAAAGGGGCCAAAATGACAAAACTATCGATTTTCTACTAAAATTCGTTATTTTGTGGACCTAAAAATCTTAAAAACGACTGAAATATTTTACACAAGATTATTTGTGCTATTTCCCGTCTTCAGATATTCAAGTTAGCTGAAAACCGTGTCTTTGAGAAGGAAAAACAAAGGTTTTAAAGACAATACAAATGTGGAAAACACACGAAACAGAAATCAATAGTAAAATATGTCTTTATAGGATAAAGGGTTTTTGCAGTCTATTTTCATTTAAAAATGCTTTCAAAATATCTTTGTAATTCATAATTACTGCATACGTGTTTCTCCTACTTGAAAATGATTTTGTATAGGAAATAGAAGGAAATCACGAAAGGGGGGGCATACAAAAATGGGGGGGGGCTAAATATTAAACACTAAAAAGTCATTTTCTGTTATTGAAATGGTTAAATATGTATGTAATCGATTTAAAATCCAGAATTTTGTAATAATTTGCTTTATCTATTTTGTGATAAGCAAAGCAAAGGGCATTTTGTGCAAAAAATGTTGATTTCAAATCAAATTTAATGAAAAAATCTTGTCACGCACCTTTTTAAATTTAGGCGGGGTGTTTCTGGGATAAAGGGTTTTTCGACTTTCCGACGATATTTCTAAGCTAGTTTCGCTATGAACTAGTACTAAAAGGAATTACGTGTCCAAAAATACGCAGAAATTGACAACACAAGCAATCGAGTCCATTTGATGTGGTTTCTAACATTGTCTTTGTTCTTTTTAACATTTTTTATTTTTTTTAAATTCAAGTTAAAATATGACATAAATTTCGAAAATATGGTCTATTTTTCACAAATTCTTTACTTTCAGATCAATTGAAGCAACTTCAAACACAAAAATGTGGCCAAAGTTGAAATTTCGTAATTTTCACTTCTGGCTCATATAAATGAAGGATTTTACAAAATTTTTACCAAATCTGTTTCAGGTCAGTGCTTTATGGTGTTTCCAAAGAGAAAACATAAAAAGAGTCTAAAATTTGTCTCTAAATAACAACCAAGCGGCATTTTAAAAAGGCCCCCCCTAACTGCGAAACGATGTCTTTAATGCAATTCTGGGTTGAGACCCCCCTGGCTTACTTGAATTGGAATAAATCAGGAATTTATGGTCAGATTTCCAAAAAATAAAAAGATACTTACTCTGTTGTCCTTAAGCTTTCACAGTAAGATGCATTTCTTGAAAACATTGCATAAAACAATGCGGAAAAAGTGGCTATTTTAAGACAAATGTCCCTTTTCAGGCTGAAATCCTATTTTTATCATTTATATACATTTTAAACTGTAAAAACTAAACTCGAATTTTGTAAAAGTAATACTTTAGTGCAGATATATATTTGTACAATAAAATGAATAAAAACAAAGACTGTTTTGGGACAGGAAATGGCCACTACTGGCCAATTAAGCCTCTTAAATCGGATTATGACCAAAGTAAGTATTGGGGAGAGTTAAGGGTTTTTCGCCTTTTCCTACGATGTTTTGAATGTGGAAATACAGCAAATCGTTACTATGCAATTAGTAATACTATTTAAAACGAAACTCGTAACTCCTGTGACAAATTAGCAGAAACAGGGCACGTAAAAAGGGGCCAAAATGACAAAACTATCGATTTTCTACTAAAATTCGTTATTTTGTGGACCTAAAAATCTTAAAAACGACTGAAATATTTTACACAAGATTATTTGTGCTATTTCCCGTCTTCAGATATTCAAGTTAGCTGAAAACCGTGTCTTTGAGAAGGAAAAACAAAGGTTTTAAAGACAATACAAATGTGGAAAACACACGAAACAGAAATCAATAGTAAAATATGTCTTTATAGGATAAAGGGTTTTTGCAGTCTATTTTCATTTAAAAATGCTTTCAAAATATCTTTGAAATTCATAATTACTGCATACGTGTTTCTCCTACTTGAAAATGATTTTGTATAGGAAATAGAAGGAAATCACGAAAGGGGGGGGGCATACAAAAATGGGGGGGGGGCTAAATATTAAACACTAAAAAGTCATTTTCTGTTATTGAAATGGTTAAATATGTATGTAATCGATTTAAAATCCAGAATTTTGTAATAATTTGCTTTATCTATTTTGTGATAAGCAAAACAAAGGGCATTTTGTGCAAAAAATGTTGATTTCAAATCAAATTTAATGAAAAAATCTTGTCACGCACCTTTTTAAATTTAGGCGGGGTGTTTCTGGGATAAAGGGTTTTTCGACTTTCCGACGATATTTCTAAGCTAGTTTCGCTATGAACTAGTACTAAAAGGAATTACGTGTCCAAAAATACGCAGAAATTGACAACACAAGCAATCGAGTCCATTTGATGTGGTTTCTAACATTGTCTTTGTTCTTTTTAACATTTTTTATTTTTTTTAAATTCAAGTTAAAATATGACATAAATTTCGAAAATATGGTCTATTTTTCACAAATTCTTTACTTTCAGATCAATTGAAGCAACTTCAAACACAAAAATGTGGCCAAAGTTGAAATTTCGTAATTTTCACTTCTGGCTCATATAGGTGTCACTCCTCAACGAAACGGGCCTATTAAATATATAGTTAAAAGGGTCAATTTGGCAGCTTCTAACTCCTCTCAGAAGTCTTTGTGGCACATTTTACTTAGTCTGCCTGACAGACCATTTCTTTGTCTTTAATTTACTACCAAGAAAGTGGTATCAATAGCACCATCAGCTAAAATCACGCACCCGTGAACACAGCCACCCTTGAAATTTGCCATCTATTTCGGGATCTGCATGTGACACACCCCCATGAAAGGTCAGGACCGCGCAAGAAACTAGTTCCCCAAAAATTCATTAAAACACATCCTAGCAGTACACTGATGGTCTGCCAGTATACAGAACCACATTTCATGCATCTGCCTATTCTATAGACACAGAATCAATGCAACAAAAGGAGCGAATCCATTTTTGACGGAACTATGTTTGTATACTACGACCCGGAAGCATTTCCCGTTGTGGAGTGTCTCCTATATAATGAAGGATTTTACAAAATTTTTACCAAATCTGTTTCAGGTCAGTGCTTTATGGTGTTTCCAAAGAGAAAACATAAAAAGAGTCTAAAATTTGTCTCTAAATAACAACCAAGCGGCATTTTAAAAAGCCCCCCCCCCCCCCTAACTGCGAAACGATGTCTTTAATGCAATTCTGGGTTGAGACCCCCCTGGCTTACTTGAATTGGAATAAATCAGGAATTTATGGTCAGATTTCCAAAAAATAAAAAGATACTTACTCTGTTGTCCTTAAGCTTTCATAGTAAGATGCATTTCTTGAAAACATTGCATAAAACAATGCGGAAAAAGTGGCTATTTTAAGACAAATGTCCCTTTTCAGGCTGAAATCCTATTTTTATCATTTATATACATTTTAAACTGTAAAAACTAAACTCGAATTTTGTAAAAGTAATACTTTAGTGCAGATATATATTTGTACAATAAAATGAATAAAAACAAAGACTGTTTTGGGACAGGAAATGGCCACTACTGGCCAATTAAGCCTCTTAAATCGGATTATGACCAAAGTAAGTATTGGGGAGAGTTAAGGGTTTTTCGCCTTTTCCTACGATGTTTTGAATGTGGAAATACAGCAAATCGTTACTATGCAATTAGTAATACTATTTAAAACGAAACTCGTAACTCCTGTGACAAATTAGCAGAAACAGGGCACGTAAAAAGGGGCCAAAATGACAAAACTATCGATTTTCTACTAAAATTCGTTATTTTGTGGACCTAAAAATCTTAAAAACGACTGAAATATTTTACACAAGATTATTTGTGCTATTTCCCGTCTTCAGATATTCAAGTTAGCTGAAAACCGTGTCTTTGAGAAGGAAAAACAAAGGTTTTAAAGACAATACAAATGTGGAAAACACACGAAACAGAAATCAATAGTAAAATATGTCTTTATAGGATAAAGGGTTTTTGCAGTCTATTTTCATTTAAAAATGCTTTCAAAATATCTTTGAAATTCATAATTACTGCATACGTGTTTCTCCTACTTGAAAATGATTTTGTATAGGAAATAGAAGGAAATCACGAAAGGGGGGGGGGCATACAAAAATGGGGGGGGGGCTAAATATTAAACACTAAAAAGTCATTTTCTGTTATTGAAATGGTTAAATATGTATGTAATCGATTTAAAATCCAGAATTTTGTAATAATTTGCTTTATCTATTTTGTGATAAGCAAAACAAAGGGCATTTTGTGCAAAAAATGTTGATTTCAAATCAAATTTAATGAAAAAATCTTGTCACGCACCTTTTTAAATTTAGGCGGGGTGTTTCTGGGATAAAGGGTTTTTCGACTTTCCGACGATATTTCTAAGCTAGTTTCGCTATGAACTAGTACTAAAAGGAATTACGTGTCCAAAAATACGCAGAAATTGACAACACAAGCAATCGAGTCCATTTGATGTGGTTTCTAACATTGTCTTTGTTCTTTTTAACATTTTTTATTTTTTTTAAATTCAAGTTAAAATATGACATAAATTTCGAAAATATGGTCTATTTTTCACAAATTCTTTACTTTCAGATCAATTGAAGCAACTTCAAACACAAAAATGTGGCCAAAGTTGAAATTTCGTAATTTTCACTTCTGGCTCATATAGGTGTCACTCCTCAACGAAACGGGCCTATTAAATATATAGTTAAAAGGGTCAATTTGGCAGCTTCTAACTCCTCTCAGAAGTCTTTGTGGCACATTTTACTTAGTCTGCCTGACAGACCATTTCTTTGTCTTTAATTTACTACCAAGAAAGTGGTATCAATAGCACCATCAGCTAAAATCACGCACCCGTGAACACAGCCACCCTTGAAATTTGCCATCTATTTCGGGATCTGCATGTGACACACCCCCATGAAAGGTCAGGACCGCGCAAGAAACTAGTTCCCCAAAAATTCATTAAAACACATCCTAGCAGTACACTGATGGTCTGCCAGTATACAGAACCACATTTCATGCATCTGCCTATTCTATAGACACAGAATCAATGCAACAAAAGGAGCGAATCCATTTTTGACGGAACTATGTTTGTATACTACGACCCGGAAGCATTTCCCGTTGTGGAGTGTCTCCTATATAATGAAGGATTTTACAAAATTTTTACCAAATCTGTTTCAGGTCAGTGCTTTATGGTGTTTCCAAAGAGAAAACATAAAAAGAGTCTAAAATTTGTCTCTAAATAACAACCAAGCGGCATTTTAAAAAGGCCCCCCCCCCCCTAACTGCGAAACGATGTCTTTAATGCAATTCTGGGTTGAGACCCCCCTGGCTTACTTGAATTGGAATAAATCAGGAATTTATGGTCAGATTTCCAAAAAATAAAAAGATACTTACTCTGTTGTCCTTAAGCTTTCACAGTAAGATGCATTTCTTGAAAACATTGCATAAAACAATGCGGAAAAAGTGGCTATTTTAAGACAAATGTCCCTTTTCAGGCTGAAATCCTATTTTTATCATTTATATACATTTTAAACTGTAAAAACTAAACTCGAATTTTGTAAAAGTAATACTTTAGTGCAGATATATATTTGTACAATAAAATGAATAAAAACAAAGACTGTTTTGGGACAGGAAATGGCCACTACTGGCCAATTAAGCCTCTTAAATCGGATTATGACCAAAGTAAGTATTGGGGAGAGTTAAGGGTTTTTCGCCTTTTCCTACGATGTTTTGAATGTGGAAATACAGCAAATCTTTACTATGCAATTAGTAATACTATTTAAAACGAAACTCGTAACTCCTGTGACAAATTAGCAGAAACAGGGCACGTAAAAAGGGGCCAAAATGACAAAACTATCGATTTTCTACTAAAATTCGTTATTTTGTGGACCTAAAAATCTTAAAAACGACTGAAATATTTTACACAAGATTATTTGTGCTATTTCCCGTCTTCAGATATTCAAGTTAGCTGAAAACCGTGTCTTTGAGAAGGAAAAACAAAGGTTTTAAAGACAATACAAATGTGGAAAACACACGAAACAGAAATCAATAGTAAAATATGTCTTTATAGGATAAAGGGTTTTTGCAGTCTATTTTCATTTAAAAATGCTTTCAAAATATCTTTGAAATTCATAATTACTGCATACGTGTTTCTCCTACTTGAAAATGATTTTGTATAGGAAATAGAAGGAAATCACGAAAGGGGGGGGGCATACAAAAATGGGGGGGGGGCTAAATATTAAACACTAAAAAGTCATTTTCTGTTATTGAAATGGTTAAATATGTATGTAATCGATTTAAAATCCAGAATTTTGTAATAATTTGCTTTATCTATTTTGTGATAAGCAAAACAAAGGGCATTTTGTGCAAAAAATGTTGATTTCAAATCAAATTTAATGAAAAAATCTTGTCACGCACCTTTTTAAATTTAGGCGGGGTGTTTCTGGGATAAAGGGTTTTTCGACTTTCCGACGATATTTCTAAGCTAGTTTCGCTATGAACTAGTACTAAAAGGAATTACGTGTCCAAAAATACGCAGAAATTGACAACACAAGCAATCGAGTCCATTTGATGTGGTTTCTAACATTGTCTTTGTTCTTTTTAACATTTTTTATTTTTTTTAAATTCAAGTTAAAATATGACATAAATTTCGAAAATATGGTCTATTTTTCACAAATTCTTTACTTTCAGATCAATTGAAGCAACTTCAAACACAAAAATGTGGCCAAAGTTGAAATTTCGTAATTTTCACTTCTGGCTCATATAGGTGTCACTCCTCAACGAAACGGGCCTATTAAATATATAGTTAAAAGGGTCAATTTGGCAGCTTCTAACTCCTCTCAGAAGTCTTTTTGGCACATTTTACTTAGTCTGCCTGACAGACCATTTCTTTGTCTTTAATTTACTACCAAGAAAGTGGTATCAATAGCACCATCAGCTAAAATCACGCACCCGTGAACACAGCCACCCTTGAAATTTGCCATCTATTTCGGGATCTGCATGTGACACACCCCCATGAAAGGTCAGGACCGCGCAAGAAACTAGTTCCCCAAAAATTCATTAAAACACATCCTAGCAGTACACTGATGGTCTGCCAGTATACAGAACCACATTTCATGCATCTGCCTATTCTATAGACACAGAATCAATGCAACAAAAGGAGCGAATCCATTTTTGACGGAACTATGTTTGTATACTACGACCCGGAAGCATTTCCCGTTGTGGAGTGTCTCCTATATAATGAAGGATTTTACAAAATTTTTACCAAATCTGTTTCAGGTCAGTGCTTTATGGTGTTTCCAAAGAGAAAACATAAAAAGAGTCTAAAATTTGTCTCTAAATAACAACCAAGCGGCATTTTAAAAAGGCCCCCCCCCTAACTGCGAAACGATGTCTTTGATGCAATTCTGGGTTGAGACCCCCCTGGCTTACTTGAATTGGAATAAATCAGGAATTTATGGTCAGATTTCCAAAAAATAAAAAGATACTTACTCTGTTGTCCTTAAGCTTTCACAGTAAGATGCATTTCTTGAAAACATTGCATAAAACAATGCGGAAAAAGTGGCTATTTTAAGACAAATGTCCCTTTTCAGGCTGAAATCCTATTTTTATCATTTATATACATTTTAAACTGTAAAAACTAAACTCGAATTTTGTAAAAGTAATACTTTAGTGCAGATATATATTTGTACAATAAAATGAATAAAAACAAAGACTGTTTTGGGACAGGAAATGGCCACTACTGGCCAATTAAGCCTCTTAAATCGGATTATGACCAAAGTAAGTATTGGGGAGAGTTAAGGGTTTTTCGCCTTTTCCTACGATGTTTTGAATGTGGAAATACAGCAAATCGTTACTATGCAATTAGTAATACTATTTAAAACGAAACTCGTAACTCCTGTGACAAATTAGCAGAAACAGGGCACGTAAAAAGGGGCCAAAATGACAAAACTATCGATTTTCTACTAAAATTCGTTATTTTGTGGACCTAAAAATCTTAAAAACGACTGAAATATTTTACACAAGATTATTTGTGCTATTTCCCGTCTTCAGATATTCAAGTTAGCTGAAAACCGTGTCTTTGAGAAGGAAAAACAAAGGTTTTAAAGACAATACAAATGTGGAAAACACACGAAACAGAATTCAATAGTAAAATATGTCTTTATAGGATAAAGGGTTTTTGCAGTCTATTTTCATTTAAAAATGCTTTCAAAATATCTTTGAAATTCATAATTACTGCATACGTGTTTCTCCTACTTGAAAATGATTTTGTATAGGAAATAGAAGGAAATCACGAAAGGGGGGGGGGCATACAAAAATGGGGGGGGGCTAAATATTAAACACTAAAAAGTCATTTTCTGTTATTGAAATGGTTAAATATGTATGTAATCGATTTAAAATCCAGAATTTTGTAATAATTTGCTTTATCTATTTTGTGATAAGCAAAACAAAGGGCATTTTGTGCAAAAAATGTTGATTTCAAATCAAATTTAATGAAAAAATCTTGTCACGCACCTTTTTAAATTTAGGCGGGGTGTTTCTGGGATAAAGGGTTTTTCGACTTTCCGACGATATTTCTAAGCTAGTTTCGCTATGAACTAGTACTAAAAGGAATTACGTGTCCAAAAATACGCAGAAATTGACAACACAAGCAATCGAGTCCATTTGATGTGGTTTCTAACATTGTCTTTGTTCTTTTTAACATTTTTTATTTTTTTTAAATTCAAGTTAAAATATGACATAAATTTCGAAAATATGGTCTATTTTTCACAAATTCTTTACTTTCAGATCAATTGAAGCAACTTCAAACACAAAAATGTGGCCAAAGTTGAAATTTCGTAATTTTCACTTCTGGCTCATATAGGTGTCACTCCTCAACGAAACGGGCCTATTAAATATATAGTTAAAAGGGTCAATTTGGCAGCTTCTAACTCCTCTCAGAAGTCTTTGTGGCACATTTTACTTAGTCTGCCTGACAGACCATTTCTTTGTCTTTAATTTACTACCAAGAAAGTGGTATCAATAGCACCATCAGCTAAAATCACGCACCCGTGAACACAGCCACCCTTGAAATTTGCCATCTTATTTCGGGATCTGCATGTGACACACCCCCATGAAAGGTCAGGACCGCGCAAGAAACTAGTTCCCCAAAAATTCATTAAAACACATCCTAGCAGTACACTGATGGTCTGCCAGTATACAGAACCACATTTCATGCATCTGCCTATTCTATAGACACAGAATCAATGCAACAAAAGGAGCGAATCCATTTTTGACGGAACTATGTTTGTATACTACGACCCGGAAGCATTTCCCGTTGTGGAGTGTCTCCTATATAATGAAGGATTTTACAAAATTTTTACCAAATCTGTTTCAGGTCAGTGCTTTATGGTGTTTCCAAAGAGAAAACATAAAAAGAGTCTAAAATTTGTCTCTAAATAACAACCAAGCGGCATTTTAAAAAGGCCCCCCCCCCCCCTAACTGCGAAACGATGTCTTTAATGCAATTCTGGGTTGAGACCCCCCTGGCTTACTTGAATTGGAATAAATCAGGAATTTATGGTCAGATTTCCAAAAAATAAAAAGATACTTACTCTGTTGTCCTTAAGCTTTCACAGTAAGATGCATTTCTTGAAAACATTGCATAAAACAATGCGGAAAAAGTGGCTATTTTAAGACAAATGTCCCTTTTCAGGCTGAAATCCTATTTTTATCATTTATATACATTTTAAACTGTAAAAACTAAACTCGAATTTTGTAAAAGTAATACTTTAGTGCAGATATATATTTGTACAATAAAATGAATAAAAACAAAGACTGTTTTGGGACAGGAAATGGCCACTACTGGCCAATTAAGCCTCTTAAATCGGATTATGACCAAAGTAAGTATTGGGGAGAGTTAAGGGTTTTTCGCCTTTTCCTACGATGTTTTGAATGTGGAAATACAGCAAATCGTTACTATGCAATTAGTAATACTATTTAAAACGAAACTCGTAACTCCTGTGACAAATTAGCAGAAACAGGGCACGTAAAAAGGGGCCAAAATGACAAAACTATCGATTTTCTACTAAAATTCGTTATTTTGTGGACCTAAAAATCTTAAAAACGACTGAAATATTTTACACAAGATTATTTGTGCTATTTCCCGTCTTCAGATATTCAAGTTAGCTGAAAACCGTGTCTTTGAGAAGGAAAAACAAAGGTTTTAAAGACAATACAAATGTGGAAAACACACGAAACAGAAATCAATAGTAAAATATGTCTTTATAGGATAAAGGGTTTTTGCAGTCTATTTTCATTTAAAAATGCTTTCAAAATATCTTTGAAATTCATAATTACTGCATACGTGTTTCTCCTACTTGAAAATGATTTTGTATAGGAAATAGAAGGAAATCACGAAAGGGGGGGGGGCATACAAAAATGGGGGGGGGCTAAATATTAAACACTAAAAAGTCATTTTCTGTTATTGAAATGGTTAAATATGTATGTAATCGATTTAAAATCCAGAATTTTGTAATAATTTGCTTTATCTATTTTGTGATAAGCAAAACAAAGGGCATTTTGTGCAAAAAATGTTGATTTCAAATCAAATTTAATGAAAAAATCTTGTCACGCACCTTTTTAAATTTAGGCGGGGTGTTTCTGGGATAAAGGGTTTTTCGACTTTCCGACGATATTTCTAAGCTAGTTTCGCTATGAACTAGTACTAAAAGGAATTACGTGTCCAAAAATACGCAGAAATTGACAACACAAGCAATCGAGTCCATTTGATGTGGTTTCTAACATTGTCTTTGTTCTTTTTAACATTTTTTATTTTTTTTAAATTCAAGTTAAAATATGACATAAATTTCGAAAATATGGTCTATTTTTCACAAATTCTTTACTTTCAGATCAATTGAAGCAACTTCAAACACAAAAATGTGGCCAAAGTTGAAATTTCGTAATTTTCACTTCTGGCTCATATAGGTGTCACTCCTCAACGAAACGGGCCTATTAAATATATAGTTAAAAGGGTCAATTTGGCAGCTTCTAACTCCTCTCAGAAGTCTTTGTGGCACATTTTACTTAGTCTGCCTGACAGACCATTTCTTTGTCTTTAATTTACTACCAAGAAAGTGGTATCAATAGCACCATCAGCTAAAATCACGCACCCGTGAACACAGCCACCCTTGAAATTTGCCATCTATTTCGGGATCTGCATGTGACACACCCCCATGAAAGGTCAGGACCGCGCAAGAAACTAGTTCCCCAAAAATTCATTAAAACACATCCTAGCAGTACACTGATGGTCTGCCAGTATACAGAACCACATTTCATGCATCTGCCTATTCTATAGACACAGAATCAATGCAACAAAAGGAGCGAATCCATTTTTGACGGAACTATGTTTGTATACTACGACCCGGAAGCATTTCCCGTTGTGGAGTGTCTCCTATATAATGAAGGATTTTACAAAATTTTTACCAAATCTGTTTCAGGTCAGTGCTTTATGGTGTTTCCAAAGAGAAAACATAAAAAGAGTCTAAAATTTGTCTCTAAATAACAACCAAGCGGCATTTTAAAAAGGGCCCCCCCCTAACTGCGAAACGATGTCTTTAATGCAATTCTGGGTTGAGACCCCCCTGGCTTACTTGAATTGGAATAAATCAGGAATTTATGGTCAGATTTCCAAAAAATAAAAAGATACTTACTCTGTTGTCCTTAAGCTTTCACAGTAAGATGCATTTCTTGAAAACATTGCATAAAACAATGCGGAAAAAGTGGCTATTTTAAGACAAATGTCCCTTTTCAGGCTGAAATCCTATTTTTATCATTTATATACATTTTAAACTGTAAAAACTAAACTCGAATTTTGTAAAAGTAATACTTTAGTGCAGATATATATTTGTACAATAAAATGAATAAAAACAAAGACTGTTTTGGGACAGGAAATGGCCACTACTGGCCAATTAAGCCTCTTAAATCGGATTATGACCAAAGTAAGTATTGGGGAGAGTTAAGGGTTTTTCGCCTTTTCCTACGATGTTTTGAATGTGGAAATACAGCAAATCGTTACTATGCAATTAGTAATACTATTTAAAACGAAACTCGTAACTCCTGTGACAAATTAGCAGAAACAGGGCACGTAAAAAGGGGCCAAAATGACAAAACTATCGATTTTCTACTAAAATTCGTTATTTTGTGGACCTAAAAATCTTAAAAACGACTGAAATATTTTACACAAGATTATTTGTGCTATTTCCCGTCTTCAGATATTCAAGTTAGCTGAAAACCGTGTCTTTGAGAAGGAAAAACAAAGGTTTTAAAGACAATACAAATGTGGAAAACACACGAAACAGAAATCAATAGTAAAATATGTCTTTATAGGATAAAGGGTTTTTGCAGTCTATTTTCATTTAAAAATGCTTTCAAAATATCTTTGAAATTCATAATTACTGCATACGTGTTTCTCCTACTTGAAAATGATTTTGTATAGGAAATAGAAGGAAATCACGAAAGGGGGGGCATACAAAAATGGGGGGGGGGGGGCTAAATATTAAACACTAAAAAGTCATTTTCTGTTATTGAAATGGTTAAATATGTATGTAATCGATTTAAAATCCAGAATTTTGTAATAATTTGCTTTATCTATTTTGTGATAAGCAAAACAAAGGGCATTTTGTGCAAAAAATGTTGATTTCAAATCAAATTTAATGAAAAAATCTTGTCACGCACCTTTTTAAATTTAGGCGGGGTGTTTCTGGGATAAAGGGGTTTTCGACTTTCCGACGATATTTCTAAGCTAGTTTCGCTATGAACTAGTACTAAAAGGAATTACGTGTCCAAAAATACGCAGAAATTGACAACACAAGCAATCGAGTCCATTTGATGTGGTTTCTAACATTGTCTTTGTTCTTTTTAACATTTTTTATTTTTTTTTAAATTCAAGTTAAAATATGACATAAATTTCGAAAATATGGTCTATTTTTCACAAATTCTTTACTTTCAGATCAATTGAAGCAACTTCAAACACAAAAATGTGGCCAAAGTTGAAATTTCGTAATTTTCACTTCTGGCTCATATAGGTGTCACTCCTCAACGAAACGGGCCTATTAAATATATAGTTAAAAGGGTCAATTTGGCAGCTTCTAACTCCTCTCAGAAGTCTTTGTGGCACATTTTACTTAGTCTGCCTGACAGACCATTTCTTTGTCTTTAATTTACTACCAAGAAAGTGGTATCAATAGCACCATCAGCTAAAATCACGCACCCGTGAACACAGCCACCCTTGAAATTTGCCATCTATTTCGGGATCTGCATGTGACACACCCCCATGAAAGGTCAGGACCGCGCAAGAAACTAGTTCCCCAAAAATTCATTAAAACACATCCTAGCAGTACACTGATGGTCTGCCAGTATACAGAACCACATTTCATGCATCTGCCTATTCTATAGACACAGAATCAATGCAACAAAAGGAGCGAATCCATTTTTGACGGAACTATGTTTGTATACTACGACCCGGAAGCATTTCCCGTTGTGGAGTGTCTCCTATATAATGAAGGATTTTACAAAATTTTTACCAAATCTGTTTCAGGTCAGTGCTTTATGGTGTTTCCAAAGAGAAAACATAAAAAGAGTCTAAAATTTGTCTCTAAATAACAACCAAGCGGCATTTTAAAAAGGCCCCCCTAACTGCGAAACGATGTCTTTAATGCAATTCTGGGTTGAGACCCCCCTGGCTTACTTGAATTGGAATAAATCAGGAATTTATGGTCAGATTTCCAAAAAATAAAAAGATACTTACTCTGTTGTCCTTAAGCTTTCACAGTAAGATGCATTTCTTGAAAACATTGCATAAAACAATGCGGAAAAAGTGGCTATTTTAAGACAAATGTCCCTTTTCAGGCTGAAATCCTATTTTTATCATTTATATACATTTTAAACTGTAAAAACTAAACTCGAATTTTGTAAAAGTAATACTTTAGTGCAGATATATATTTGTACAATAAAATGAATAAAAACAAAGACTGTTTTGGGACAGGAAATGGCCACTACTGGCCAATTAAGCCTCTTAAATCGGATTATGACCAAAGTAAGTATTGGGGAGAGTTAAGGGTTTTTCGCCTTTTCCTACGATGTTTTGAATGTGGAAATACAGCAAATCGTTACTATGCAATTAGTAATACTATTTAAAACGAAACTCGTAACTCCTGTGACAAATTAGCAGAAACAGGGCACGTAAAAAGGGGCCAAAATGACAAAACTATCGATTTTCTACTAAAATTCGTTATTTTGTGGACCTAAAAATCTTAAAAACGACTGAAATATTTTACACAAGATTATTTGTGCTATTTCCCGTCTTCAGATATTCAAGTTAGCTGAAAACCGTGTCTTTGAGAAGGAAAAACAAAGGTTTTAAAGACAATACAAATGTGGAAAACACACGAAACAGAAATCAATAGTAAAATATGTCTTTATAGGATAAAGGGTTTTTGCAGTCTATTTTCATTTAAAAATGCTTTCAAAATATCTTTGAAATTCATAATTACTGCATACGTGTTTCTCCTACTTGAAAATGATTTTGTATAGGAAATAGAAGGAAATCACGAAAGGGGGGGGGGGCATACAAAAATGGGGGGGGGGGCTAAATATTAAACACTAAAAAGTCATTTTCTGTTATTGAAATGGTTAAATATGTATGTAATCGATTTAAAATCCAGAATTTTGTAATAATTTGCTTTATCTATTTTGTGATAAGCAAAACAAAGGGCATTTTGTGCAAAAAATGTTGATTTCAAATCAAATTTAATGAAAAAATCTTGTCACGCACCTTTTTAAATTTAGGCGGGGTGTTTCTGGGATAAAGGGTTTTTCGACTTTCCGACGATATTTCTAAGCTAGTTTCGCTATGAACTAGTACTTAAAGGAATTACGTGTCCAAAAATACGCAGAAATTGACAACACAAGCAATCGAGTCCATTTGATGTGGTTTCTAACATTGTCTTTGTTCTTTTTAACATTTTTTATTTTTTTTAAATTCAAGTTAAAATATGACATAAATTTCGAAAATATGGTCTATTTTTCACAAATTCTTTACTTTCAGATCAATTGAAGCAACTTCAAACACAAAAATGTGGCCAAAGTTGAAATTTCGTAATTTTCACTTCTGGCTCATATAGGTGTCACTCCTCAACGAAACGGGCCTATTAAATATATAGTTAAAAGGGTCAATTTGGCAGCTTCTAACTCCTCTCAGAAGTCTTTGTGGCACATTTTACTTAGTCTGCCTGACAGACCATTTCTTTGTCTTTAATTTACTACCAAGAAAGTGGTATCAATAGCACCATCAGCTAAAATCACGCACCCGTGAACACAGCCACCCTTGAAATTTGCCATCTATTTCGGGATCTGCATGTGACACACCCCCATGAAAGGTCAGGACCGCGCAAGAAACTAGTTCCCCAAAAATTCATTAAAACACATCCTAGCAGTACACTGATGGTCTGCCAGTATACAGAACCACATTTCATGCATCTGCCTATTCTATAGACACAGAATCAATGCAACAAAAGGAGCGAATCCATTTTTGACGGAACTATGTTTGTATACTACGACCCGGAAGCATTTCCCGTTGTGGAGTGTCTCCTATATAATGAAGGATTTTACAAAATTTTTACCAAATCTGTTTCAGGTCAGTGCTTTATGGTGTTTCCAAAGAGAAAACATAAAAAGAGTCTAAAATTTGTCTCTAAATAACAACCAAGCGGCATTTTAAAAAGGCCCCCCCCCCTAACTGCGAAACGATGTCTTTAATGCAATTCTGGGTTGAGACCCCCCTGGCTTACTTGAATTGGAATAAATCAGGAATTTATGGTCAGATTTCCAAAAAATAAAAAGATACTTACTCTGTTGTCCTTAAGCTTTCACAGTAAGATGCATTTCTTGAAAACATTGCATAAAACAATGCGGAAAAAGTGGCTATTTTAAGACAAATGTCCCTTTTCAGGCTGAAATCCTATTTTTATCATTTATATACATTTTAAACTGTAAAAACTAAACTCGAATTTTGTAAAAGTAATACTTTAGTGCAGATATATATTTGTACAATAAAATGAATAAAAACAAAGACTGTTTTGGGACAGGAAATGGCCACTACTGGCCAATTAAGCCTCTTAAATCGGATTATGACCAAAGTAAGTATTGGGGAGAGTTAAGGGTTTTTCGCCTTTTCCTACGATGTTTTGAATGTGGAAATACAGCAAATCGTTACTATGCAATTAGTAATACTATTTAAAACGAAACTCGTAACTCCTGTGACAAATTAGCAGAAACAGGGCACGTAAAAAGGGGCCAAAATGACAAAACTATCGATTTTCTACTAAAATTCGTTATTTTGTGGACCTAAAAATCTTAAAAACGACTGAAATATTTTACACAAGATTATTTGTGCTATTTCCCGTCTTCAGATATTCAAGTTAGCTGAAAACCGTGTCTTTGAGAAGGAAAAACAAAGGTTTTAAAGACAATACAAATGTGGAAAACACACGAAACAGAAATCAATAGTAAAATATGTCTTTATAGGATAAAGGGTTTTTGCAGTCTATTTTCATTTAAAAATGCTTTCAAAATATCTTTGAAATTCATAATTACTGCATACGTGTTTCTCCTACTTGAAAATGATTTTGTATAGGAAATAGAAGGAAATCACGAAAGGGGGGGCATACAAAAATGGGGGGGGGGCTAAATATTAAACACTAAAAAGTCATTTTCTGTTATTGAAATGGTTAAATATGTATGTAATCGATTTAAAATCCAGAATTTTGTAATAATTTGCTTTATCTATTTTGTGATAAGCAAAACAAAGGGCATTTTGTGCAAAAAATGTTGATTTCAAATCAAATTTAATGAAAAAATCTTGTCACGCACCTTTTTAAATTTAGGCGGGGTGTTTCTGGGATAAAGGGTTTTTCGACTTTCCGACGATATTTCTAAGCTAGTTTCGCTATGAACTAGTACTAAAAGGAATTACGTGTCCAAAAATACGCAGAAATTGACAACACAAGCAATCGAGTCCATTTGATGTGGTTTCTAACATTGTCTTTGTTCTTTTTAACATTTTTTATTTTTTTTAAATTCAAGTTAAAATATGACATAAATTTCGAAAATATGGTCTATTTTTCACAAATTCTTTACTTTCAGATCAATTGAAGCAACTTCAAACACAAAAATGTGGCCAAAGTTGAAATTTCGTAATTTTCACTTCTGGCTCATATAGGTGTCACTCCTCAACGAAACGGGCCTATTAAATATATAGTTAAAAGGGTCAATTTGGCAGCTTCTAACTCCTCTCAGAAGTCTTTGTGGCACATTTTACTTAGTCTGCCTGACAGACCATTTCTTTGTCTTTAATTTACTACCAAGAAAGTGGTATCAATAGCACCATCAGCTAAAATCACGCACCCGTGAACACAGCCACCCTTGAAATTTGCCATCTATTTCGGGATCTGCATGTGACACACCCCCATGAAAGGTCAGGACCGCGCAAGAAACTAGTTCCCCAAAAATTCATTAAAACACATCCTAGCAGTACACTGATGGTCTGCCAGTATACAGAACCACATTTCATGCATCTGCCTATTCTATAGACACAGAATCAATGCAACA